>JAAEAF010000072.1:491489-535298 GCA_011037195.1 Triatoma infestans
GCACTATCCCCTAACAAAAATCTATTTTAATCAGAAAATTCCAAAAAACCCCCCCCCCCTTATAGTAAAGTTCTCCTTCCGGCTAATGAATTTTGACCGAAAACTTTTTGTCGGAACCAAACAATGATGGTATAATAAACAGAATATTACTTGAGCTTCTTAAGAATTTATCGTTTTTGAGAGATTTTCTTCAAATCCACACACATAGGCATTTACTAAACATTTTTTTCGGAAATCACAATTCGTATTTTTCCGGTTAAAACTCAAATTATCATATCTTGTTTATTTCCTGTAACAATCTTTTATCCTTTTCAAATATTAATAATATACTTTTACTATTTCATGCGTTATTAAGGTGTTAGTTACGTCACCTCATTGCTCATATCTCTATTTATACTAGTATTTAAATAATGCTAATTCCGCATTTTTTATATTTTTTTTATAAAATCTACCAACCTTCCGACTTAAAACTTGATTTCAGCTAATGAAGTTTTCATAATGGATTAAAAATCAAAACTAAATATTCATCATTCTCACGGAAAGCACGAAGAGTCACTTGTGAGCTTCTACTTAAATCTTTCGGCAGGTCTTTATTCATATCAGAAGCTATTTAGTTGGAATATTGTTACGATTCATACCAAATAGTGATATCAATTTGTAAAAGTGAAACTCACCAGTATAATTGTGATTGATTGAATCGATTGAAACAAATTTGGTTTAATCTATGCATTCCAAGTGGTTAGCGAACTGGACTTCCACACGGAGGACCCAGGTTCGAGTCCAGCTGTGCTACCCTTAGACTTTTTCTTCCTAGGAGCGTCTATAGCTCACTGTAGGTGATGGACAGTGTTGTCTGTAACGAGAGAACACTGTCCGAAGGGCGGCAGTGCACTGAGAAGGCTCCGGGCGCCAATGACCATAGATGTTGACGCGCCATAAATTATTTTAAAAAAAAAAATCAGCATTAAAATAAAAAAGAGTGCATTAGAGTATTTTTATCATATATTTAATATTGGTGATTTTTTTGGAAAACTGATGATGATGAAAAACTGAAAAGAATTAACCATGTTAACATCATGAATTTCATAAATAATGTTACTGGAGATTTACATGTATTAAGATAAATTTATTCATAAATTATTGATATACACAAAAGCATTATCTGCAACGATTCGATTTGGAATTGTATATGAAAATAACTAATCTAATAGTTCTAAACAGTTTTATTATCAATTTTCGCTATAAAATAAATAGAAAATTTCTAAAATTAAAATTAATTAAAATAAATAAAAATACTAATTTACTTTTCAAAATTAATAATTATTTTGAAAATTAAGCTGGATATATTGCTATATTTTAATATTAATATTAACATTTAATTCTTGCATTAGTACATAATAAAATTTCTTTTATCTTCCTCATATTTGCGTTGTATTGTCACTACTTCAATATTACAAATAAGATTTCTTTGGGTAAATCTGTTTTACTTCATCTACAGAAACGGAAATTAAGGAAATACATTATTTATCCTCTTTAAATAAATTAAATTATTTTTTTGGACAAAGGAATCTGACAATATTGGTCTGGTAGAAGATATCCAGAAAAAAATTCTAGTGTGCAACACTCACATAACTTTCTTTTGCTGCAGTTTACAAAATTGTAATTGACAATTTTTTTTTAAATTTCAACGTACCATTTTGTGACAGTGATCCGATCCATAGCTACGAACGCAAGACATTATCTCTGTCAAAGGAGGCTGAAACGGAGAATGGAAGTTCCATACAAATGTATGAACTTTGCCAGATCTCCAAGGGCCACTTGGTTACAGGGAGTAAAAATTGCCAGGCTTAAGATAATTGGATAAAAAAAAAGTTGGAAGAAAGGATCCCCAACAAGCATGTTTATACGGCAAAGCCTGGAGGCCAGCGAGAAAAAAAATATGTCCTAAACTTTTCAGACTGCCGTACGACATCCAAAGTGTAAGACATGATTCCAGATTGTTAGTGAAGTCCAAGATCTTCAATGGCGTAACCGCTACTAGTAGGCAACTAAAAAGAAATATAACAAACAATAGCAGACAATGTAAAACTGTTGAATTATACGTGGTATATATATATATATAAAAGACAGTGTTGAAAGGGATGGTAAAATTGGTATGGAAAGAAGAGGAGAGTATATTTTTGGTAGGATGATAGTGTGATGCAGTTAAGAAGTAGCCAATAAGATCTCGGTAGAAGAACTAAAGCCTCTGTTATACATATATATTAGATAGGAGGTCTATGATATATAGTTTATATATACTCGTACCTAGAGAGGGAACAAAAAGATCACAGTTTAACTACCACATACATACACAGTGAACATAGTCGGAGAGGAAATTCGTTGAAGCTTAAGAGAGTGGCAGAGTGAGAGAGAGAGAGATATTTCAACGTTTAGTATCTGTAGGGTTGGTTCAGTTTCTCATTCAAACACACTGCATGTACTACAAAACGATATCAGTGGCTTGGTGCCCCAGCCGTGTACCTCACAGAACATCCACTTCCCTCGTCACCAACCGCCTGCCACATAGTTCTTTCTGTCTCCTCTCTCTGCTCGACCTCTGTTTAACACTTCCATATAAATATTCACATCTATACTTTGGTGAAAACAAGCTTTGAGAAAAAAAAAATAAAACTAGTCCTACCAATAAACGATAGTAAATCCTGATAGAATAATTTAAATTTCACTAAAACCTTTTTCATGTATTGCTGAGGGTGACAAATGATACCATGAATAATCTTGAAAAAATGTAACATTTAAAGAAATCTGGTGAGAAACACGATTTTCATTGACTGCTGTTATTATGAAAGTTTAAACTACAAAATTGACTCATATAAATGAGGGGGAAAAAGTATCTACACAAACAGGTGTTCGAATAATTATATTGTAATCGAGAAGAGTGCGCCAATAACTTGAAATTTATAATTTAAATTAAATAACCTTCAGCGACCATGTGCGGTACCTGGGACTATACCTCGACAAGAGACTCACCTGGAATCCTCATACACGACTTAAACGAATAGAATTAAACAAAAGATATAAGCTTCTAGCCAGACTACTTGATCACCGGTCAAAACTAACACTTCATAATAAAAGACGACTGTATCTATCCCTCCAAGCACCTATATGGACTTACGGACTTGAACTTTACGGTTCAGCTAAACGATCTAATATCAACCGATTACAAACTATTCAATCTAAATTCCTCCGCCGCATTGTAAACGCTCCATTCTATGTCAGTAACCTAACTATACATAAAGATCTCAAAATTCCTTTTATTTCCGAACTTACTAAAACATGTTACAATAAATTTCACAAAAACTTATCAACACATCCTAATCCATTAGCAGCTAACTTATCCTCAACCACACTTCCTTCCAACCCCCGAAGGCGACTGAGGCGTCGTTGGCCTCGCGATCACCTTGTTGGCTAATGGAGATCATCACTGGATGATCACCATTCAAGCCACTCACGCCATTTACCACCCTTACCGTATTTACTTATTGTACCATAGTACAGTTGTAAATGACAAATAAAAAGTTAAAAAATACCACAGATTCCTCAGATCTATCTAAGTCAATTTTTACTGAAAAAATTTGAAATACAATCTATGCATTCCAAGTTCAAAAGGAAAACGTTACAGTTGTTATCAAGAATATTGCAAGATACTCATCAACTTTTTCTATAAATCGTACTTCCACTAAACTGATTTTCTTCAAATTTAAAATTGTTCCATTGCTAGTAATGTGTATAATTATATAAGATACTACATTGTATTGAAGGTATTGAAATACTTTAAAGGGAAGTTTAACGCTATTGTTCTCCCAGAATCTGCCAAAAAATCAATTTTCTTGGGAAAAAGTTTCAAATATCAGTAATAGATATTTAGGTGTGTAAACAGCATACGAAGTCTAAAGAAAATAGTTTTAGCCGTTTTCGAGAAAATTGCGAAGGACTAAAAAAAGAATGAGTGTAGTCATACTTGCAGATGCGGTGATAGTTACCTGAACGGAATAATTATGTTTCAGCTTCCTGAGATTTTTCGTTTTTTTGTACTCGGGGGGGGGGGGATCTCAAAACATGTATTTTCCGGTGAAAACTCAATTCAAAAATTTAACAATGTCGCAAAAATTTCTTTTTCTTGGAATAAACCAAATAAAATGGGACTAAATATCTTAAATACAGGTAATTATTATGAACGGTTAGTATTGCAAAAATTCAAGTTTGAAAAAAAATATGTCGGGCCGATCCCTCCGGTTACCATCTGAGCATAAATTTTATTATTTGGATATTTCATTAATTCTACCAACTATCCCACACACAGATCCAAATAATTCCTATAATTTGTTGTGGTGGTTGGTTCCGCAGAGCTGGAAAGCATCAGAGACATTTTCGTGGTAGCCTGCTTCATTTTGTGGTCATCGACCGGTTTCGGGCGTTCGCCCATCTTCAGGATGCGTTTTTCAGACAGTGTGCCAACACAGACTCGTATAGAGTAACTTAGTTTCACACTTACTGAGGTATATATTTAAAAAGACTAAACTCTTAAACTAAGAGTTGGCACACTGTCTGAAAAACGCATCCTGAAGATGGGCGAACGCCCGAAACCGGTCGATGACCACAAAATGAAGCAGGCTACCACGGAAAATGTCTCTGATGAATTCCTATAATCTTCTCCTTCTTTTATACCACTGATATTTCAATGCTACTAGAGAATTAGATAATAAATATCCTCGATAAAAGTTTTACCATTGACAATTTTACCATTTTACTGATTCGTTTTTCAATAGCTTGCATTTTCTAAAAAAAAAAAAATCGCTTTAAACTTAGTATACCTTCTTATTCAGTTATAGATCCACAAATTTCTATTTATATCATTGATTTTCTATTTATATCATTCTGCATAAGATTTGGGTACTAACTGAACTAAGATTCACATACTACCTACACTATTATCGAGGTTGACTAAATATTTTGTAAAAAGTCGAAGTTTGAATGAAAATGTTAAGGACTATGACAATTGCAGCAAGAATCAATCGCGTTGAATGTTTTACAGCAGATTTTTTTTTTTTTAAATTGAACACCGAATGTGTTACTCATCTTAATTAAGTTAATTAATGAATTATAGGATTGTGTTCTGAAAATAATTATTTAGTTCGTTAGGGAGAAGCGTGCACTCGCATAAGGGGTGCGGGTCAAGGAGGCACAAGGCCAATCAAAGAGGACAATGTACGGAGATTGTTGCAGAGATTGCCTCCCTCTGGTCACCGTGTGCGCCATCCTTACATAAGAAATAACACTTTTTTTTCTCAACTACTACCACCGGCTTTCCAGTCTGCAAGGGTGACGAAATTTATTGAGTTAAACGTACAAAAAAGAAATTCTGTGAGTGAGCGGAGGGTTACAAAGTTGGCAAGCGATATAGCGGGGAGGTTGGCAACAATAAGTACAGTTATAACACACACACACACACACACACACACACACAATCCACCGCTCCAGCTGTGTTAGGGAGTGGTAGTGGTTACCAACTCCGCAACACCAAGCGCAATGGTCATCAACTTTCTGAACTGAATCCCCTGTACTAACATATATAAATTTCTTCTTACAATAGAGACTCTAAATATTCCCAGACGGTATGTAACTTTCTATTTACTCTGCGATAATTTTTGCTTGAGCCTTTTTTTCTATCGTGTGGAGGGACATTACAGAAGAATTTCTACTTTTTTACAATTTCAATATATTTTTGTAAAAATTCTTATAATTAAAACATAAAAAACAACAAACATTAAAAAAGTTAGGAATATTTTTAGTAAAGACGCTTTATGAGAGCCCATTTTAAACGTTCACTAAAAGAGTTAGTAAATAAAGACACCTATGGTGACTTCTGAGTATTGAAAGTGTTTGAGTATGCACTGGTGTTCACCTGTATATTTATTGTTGTATAACGACGCAGAAGAGAGGCAATAAACCTTGCATAAATTATCTAATTTGCATAGACTTTTTTTTTTATCTTGCTCACAATAACTTCTGCTATTTCTTTTAGTTTATTATCCGATTTGTTCGGACGGTTGTGAATCTTTGGCTTTGTGAGTTTTGGTCAGACTGGGTCTGGATTTTTATTCTAGACCTGGTTTGTTTTTGGGGGGATGACTAGTGGGACCTATATAGACTAGATAGTGGGATCCACAGACTCTATATAGACCTAGTCGGACTCCATCTCAACAGACGAATAATAATAATAATAATAATAATAATAATAATAATAATAATAATAATGAGGAATTCTTGTTTGACCCTTCCATTTTTCGAAATTTGTCGAGGTTTTGGGTGAAGAAGTACCATAAAAAATCAATATTCTTAGTTTTCCCTAGACATTTGGGAATGGTTTCCTTTTAAACATGGCAACTTCTATTTAAAAATATAGACATTTTTAATTGTTACAATTGTTATATGTAAGTGGATTATTTTGAGAGAGATACCTAGAAGAGAAGTTATCCTTCGGTTATCAAGATTATTGCATATTGTATTTAAAAAACTAAATTAAGCATTAAATATTATTTTGATAAGGTGTTATACGTCGAATTAATTTCTTCTGTATGTGATTCAGGTATCCCAAAACATAAAATCCCAAGAAGATCAAACCTGATATTTCGTTTGCACTAAGAAGGTATCCTAGCAGCAAGGTTCAACCATCGACCAACTATTCCAGTCCATTAACTGAGGCTTTACTAAATGATTTTTTTTTTTTTATTTCGAAATTTTCGTGACTTTACTCTATAACGACACGAATCATTTCTATATAAAATATTAGTCCAAGAAAATCGATTTTTGGAGGTTCTGGGAAATCTAAAACGTAATGCTTTCCACTAAAATGCTATTGCAATATATGTTACCTTCTTTCTGATCACCCATATAATATTAAGCTACATTTAATGTAAATGCGTTGCTAAAAATACAAGTTTGAAGAAAGTATGTTTGCGGAAATGGAATGTAAAAAAATAAGTGTCTGATGTTCTTTATTTTTCCTTTTTCCAAATTTCCTTCATCCTGTGGATGCTAATTGTACCTGTAAATAAGCTTACACTTTTTATTTTAAACATTTTCCTGGAAAAACTTTATTGTAAGAAGTTTCTGAGGAATTTGTGACTATAAGCTCATCTCTTAATTGAATAGTATTGTTCGTATAATAGAAATGCTGATTGATTCACTGCAAAATAGTCACCTGTTGTAAAAAAAATAAATAAATAAATAAAAAAAAGTAAAAATGTACCATTAGCATTACCTATATTTGCATATAAAATTAACCCCAACTAAATATTTCTTATAAGCTCCAAGTTTGTGAAGTAGAAGAGAAAATAATTGAGAAAATCGTCTAAATATTCTATTTAGAATGTTATTATTTATTAAATGTAATCTGCTGAAATACTAATCATGAAAAAGATAATTTTTTGAGTATTATTATATGATACATATTTAAATTAATGTTTAAAGCAATTATTTATGCGTTGAACACCTTTTTTTGGTAATTCTATAAAAAAAAAACAAAAAAAAAAGATAATTCGTTTATCTTATCAAACTGAAATTTAACATCATATATATGATAATAAAAAGTGGAATGACCTCTCAAGGATTAGTTTTTTCTCATTATGTGTAGTAGAAAAAAAATTACCAAAAATTGCTATATTTATTACTGCGATTAAAAATATTTATATGATTAAATAAATTTATATATAAAATATTTATATCACACTCAACGAAGAATTATTATTAATGTATACTTAATCTTGAAATAAGAGATAATATGACTGTGGGCAATATAAGGAACAACAGTTCTTAACACATGAACAAGTTGATAACATAATACAGTGTAACTATCCTGTACTAAGGATAGCCAATTCAGTAATGAGTCATAAACATATTATCGTCTGTGTATATAATATGTGATAGTCTAGACAAGTTGTTGAAACAAAATAGTAAACAGTACCACTATAAGATGGTGCTTTCAAACTTATTGGCTATCTGGGGCTCTATTTTAGCATACAATGCGTCCTTAAACACTCAGAAAAAGAGATTAAAAAAAAGTTATAATTCTTTGTTTAGGGGAAAATAATCTGTTGTGAAATATTCACACGATTTTCTGCTATTATAATTATTACATATATATTTGCCAAATTTTCTGCAAACTTGCAATTTTTACTCATCATTTAAATAACGGGAAGTACACTTGTAATTTTTTAGGACATAATACCAGCTACTTGAATGTAACTTGCACTATTAGTCCCCAACAGTATTGTCAGTAGGCAATTTAAAGTTAAAATCTAACGACCCAGATTCTACAGAATCTCGCTTAAATAATTTTTTTCAAAACGAATCACAAGATTTTCTCTTAATTAAACAATTTAATTAACAGATTTACTTTAAAATTGCAACGTTTACAAACGTTTAGTTGGTCTGCAAGGTTTATATATACCTACCTAAGTGGACAATGGGTGCGGCCTCTATGTCAACCAATAAAGCTTCGAGTTTTGAAGTAATTTAATTTAAAACTAACTTGCAGGCTCAACTAAACTTCTCTAAAATCTATTTTTTTTAGAAAAATATTTCAAATATAAATTTTTATGTGGGCAGTTATCGTTCTAAGTTCAAAGGAAATCGTGTTAATCGTTTTCGAGAAAAATTCCAAAAAACATAAAAACCTAGAAGTCGCTCTGCCGGAACCAATTTTCCTAAAATTTGTAACTCTATCGATGCTTCTATGTGTGTGTTAATATTATATAGGTGTTAGGACAATACAATATATTGAAGAAAGGCGTAGTTTGTCGCCGCCCCCAGAATTCTTCAAAAAATCCATTTTTCCAGGAAAATATTTCAAAGAAATGTCGTTGGAGCTATTTTCAAGAAAATTGCGAATAGCAGAAAAAAAAAAAAACATTTATGGACTCATCCCGTTTAATTGAATTTGCTCCAAAATTTTTGTGTCAATGCGGTGGTAGTACCTAAACGGAATACCGAGCTTGACCTCCCTAGGAATTTTTGTTTTTGAGATATTTGGAGACTATTTATTTGTTAAAAACACTTTTTTTCACATTGAGAGGAAACATGTATTTTCAGTGAAAAGGTTATTTTGTCTCGATTGCAATATTCTGTTCAACAACCATTATAAGGATAGATTACACAAGCATTATATTTGGATAAATTCAAAGTTTGAAGAAAATCGCTTAACCGGATGTGCGATTTACAGAATAGTTTTCTGAGATTTCTGAATTTTTTTCGAAAAGGCTCAATCAATTTTGTTTAACATTAGAATGTTTACGCTGAGTCATGAACCCATCACTTTATTGGGAATTATTAAAAAAAAAAAAAAAAAAAAAAATTATTTGTGATTTCTGGGCGAGGAGATTTAAAAACTTAAAACTACGCAACCAAAAATGTGGGCTAGATGGTAGCGCTGTGTATGCGGCTGCCACAACCACATTCAGCACCTAATCGTAACAAGAAAAGAAAATTGTGAATTAAAATTGTGATATTTGCAGCAAGAGACTCGTGTGAGATATTTTTTTTAAATAACAGAACAAATTCCATTTCTCCAATGAACCCGTAATGTCAATTAATCTCATTTACTTTGTGTTTGGAGTCTAACAGTTTACTTGCAAGAGATGACAACAAATGAAAACCTGTAAAAATTGCCCTCTAGTATTTCGAAGTCTCGGTGCATTCACATTCTGAATTTTATTCAAAAGTTTAAGAGTATGATGAAAAAATTTGAGTGCAAAGAGTGTAAGCAACATTATTTCAAACTATAGATGTCATAAAATATACTAGGTTATAAGCAGGATGGTGGTAGATAATTCAGACTGTGGAATTTACTTTCGTTAATTGCATCACAGCTATCAACATAAAATATGCTCTCTAAAGGATAAGACTATGCACAAATAGGAACGTGCCTTTGTTTTAGGTCTTTCAACTAAGAAATATATGTTGATAAAAATGATTAACTTGTTTTTTTTTTTAATCAACATTTTTTAATTTGATAAGACAACTTAGAAATGTAAAAGATTAAACAAAATGTAATATAACAGATAAGGGCTAATAGAGATATGTCTACTTCCTAAATTCCTATGTTTAAAAATACTGGCAAGAATTATGATATCAAGTCCACGATTTGATGAGGTTTCAAGATTAGTTTATTGACAACTATTTAATGCTTTAACTTACCCTATTAGAGCAAGTATTGCGATATGTGAAATTTTGGAAATTGAGTTTTACAAAGGAAATACATGTTTTTGCCTGCATATATAGACTGTGTGAGGGCTGGCTAATAAGCCTAGGCCACCGCGATCCACACGCATAGCAAATAAGCCCTTTCCAGTCCTGTCTATTTCATCAGACTTAGGAGTCAGGAGTCTGGAGAGAAACTCCTGGATAAAACTTGAAGGCGTCAATTGTTCTTCTCTGAGGAGGCGAAATCTTAGCCACACCAAGCCTCTCATACTGATAAAGTTTAGTGCTGTTTTCTCTTCACGGTGACAAAACTTTCGCATGCTATCCCTTATCTGACCCCTGCGATACTTGTGTACCTTAAACCCACAATAAAGGCAGTCATCCTAAGGCTGCACGGCTTTATTGAAATCATTTTGTAGCAAGCATTGGCAAATAGCTATTAATAAACTTGATCGTCAGCATCTGACCTGGCGTTTTTCTATCATGGATCCATATTGTATGCATATTGCATGCTTTGATGGCTGCACTCATTATGCCCCAAAGATTGCAGGTTCAATAAGTGTTTCTTTGAAGCGCTCAGAGTCAGGCGATCTGCTGCCTCGTTGCCATTGTATTCTGAATACCTGAGTATTCAGATAGGAAACCTAATTTTGGCAACTAATTTTCTAAGGATGTCCAAACAGTTCCACAACAGTTTTGATTTGATTTGAGAATCTACAGTTCGTAGAGCAGCCTGGTTGTCTAAGAAGATGACAATTCTGGAATTATGTATCCCTCGACTTATTATCTCAGGAGCAAAGGTAATTATTGCTCTACCTATGGCTAAAAGACTGCAACTTACTTACCTCAAAAAGACGAGGTAGCATACCTTGGATTAGCCTTGCCACCCGGCTCCCAGTCCATCTTCCACCCTGGAGCCGTCAGAATATTTTTTATCTGTGTGTGGGATGTGTATGTTTGGGAATACAGATCATCTCAGAAAGGAATAATCGCAACAAGATGCAGATTTTCGAATATACGCTTTTCTCAACAATTGTCCAACATTTGCCTTAAACTGCTTAATATCTAGATGTTTACCAACTTGTCTAATATGGTTTGGATATTGATTTTTTCCAGAAAAAATGAAAAAAAAAAACTATTTCTTTTATCTGAAAGCTATATTCGAAAAAATTGAGATTAGAGATTTTCTGGGTTTCAAAGTTTTACGGATCTGTCGAGTCAGTAACTTGTTGACTGCAATGGAGCCACCCAAGGCAATGGAGCCCCTTGTATCGAAATGTTCGCCTGAACAAACAATATCTTTAACATTCCGTTCAGCTACAATATAGAAAGTATCATTTAGGTAGGGTGTAATGAATGTTGACGGACCAAAATTTCAATAATTCACACACTCTTAATTTATCTATAATTAAATTGTATGAGACTGATTAAGAGAGATAGAGCAGGAAGGTACTGCAAAGGGAAGTGGGTATTTTCCACCAATTATTCGATTTCAAATGTGTTCAGAGGCCTGCGTGTTTAGAAGGCGGCAGCTTAAATTCATTCATAAGTTGAGCTTCTATGTATTTGGTTGTGAGAAAGTTTTTTCGGTCCGTCTGGACTTTAGTCTTAGTATTTATTTATGTATGTATATTATAAATGCCCAAACATTTGCTAGTTGGTGCTTGAAATATCATTCAGTATATAATATGATAATTGGTTGTTCGTTTTTGTTTGGCCTCATTTCAATAATGGAATATAAATATGAGCATTTTCGCCAAATTTTATCTTTTTATTTCCGAAAAGGAAAAAGAGTTGCCGATTCTTACAAAAATATATTGCAGTGTATAGTACTGATACATTAACACAACCATATGTCAGAATTGGTGTTTGGTAATTATTCTGTAAAGATGCACCACGTTTAGGTCGTCCAAGCGAAACTGAAATTGAAAAATTAAAAGCATTGAGGGTGCTGTTAACTACAGTAATCTTGCTGAGAGTCAATGTATCCAAAATTATCTTTGATGGTCATATGTAGAAGCTTGAGTTTGAGTACTACACGAGATTAATGAAATTCATTTAACACAATGCAACAGTATATGTGAATGACTTGTCAACCATAATCAAAACGATCCATTATTAAAACGATATCAATCATTCTTCATTACTGGTGATAAAAAATGTATTGTTTGCGATATTATTCTACTCTTAAGATCATGGTACAAGACTGTTGAGCCAATTCAAACGACATGAAACCTGATATTCACCAAAAGGAGATGATGATATCTATTTGGTGGAACTACAAGGGAATTGTTTATCCTTTTTCCAAGGAACCAAACGATCATTTCTATTGTGGGCTGTCAAAACTAACCAGATTGAATGTAGCTTTTGCAACAGAAACGCCCGAATTAATGAACCATAAAGATATTGCATTCCTTCACGACAAAGGTCACATAAGTCTATGGGGTCCTGCCAGAAATTGTTGTTGGAGCTTCATTGGGATGTATTACTACACCCACCTATAGTCCTCATATGGCACCACCAGACACATTTATTTTATTCATTGGAAACCTTCTTGTCAGGTAAACATTCACTTCAGACAACACCATCAAATCTCACTTGGAAAACCTTTTTGTGATCAATGTAACTGCCTTAAAAATGGCAAAAGATCACTGAACAAAATGGACAGTACACTATGAATAAAATTATTTCATTGCATAAAATAAACATGTTTAATTTCCTAGTAAATAATCGAAAGTACTTTCTGGACAACATAATATATGAAGGTTCTGTGTATTCTTATTAGATAATCTGAAGTTTATATTTATTTAAATAAGTTTTGTTCTTTAAACAACAGTTCAGTTACTTAAAAAAATAAATTTAATTATAATGTTAAACAAAAGTACAAAAAAAGAAGATAATTTTTAATTTAATGAATATTTTAATTTTGCTATTTAGTTAGGTAGAATATAAGAGACGGTTTTAACCATTAGGATATTGAGGCACGTTATTAGCAAGTTATTGAAAAGGAGCATATCAGCTTCAGTCGTGAAGTGTGTGTATCACAGAATCTCCAGTATGATTAAGATTCATATAGATTGATAGCATTATCTGTAAGTAATAAAAGAAGGAAGAAAACAAACAAAAAACTTGAATACGTTGCTATAAACCTTATCAGTGTGATAAGGAAAGCCTTTGGTGAATTGTACCAGTTAAAGCTCAACAAAAATAGCAGGGCTAATTTGAGTGCATGTAAAATGTTAGTCATTTTCGTCAAGAACACATTAATTTAGGGACATTTACATAACTTCTTATTTATTCAATTCAGTCTTGGAAATTGTTTGCATAAGATCTATTAAGAAGATAGTTTAAAAGAAATAAGCACAATAAATGAGTGTGTTCATAGAAAAGAAGTTAAGTTGTGATGTGAGATGAAGATCTTTCAGCGATCTTAGAGCCTTTCGACCCTCTCTCAACACAATGAACAATGCTTACATATACACATACAGTCCTACCCTACCAGTGGGCTTGCAAGATGGCTAATATCTGAAACTGCTTGGCTTTAGCATACCTACAGACCCTGGGTATTATATTTTCACTGATCTAAACATACTGACAAGCAAGGAAATTACACTAGATCTTTTCAGAGAGCGATTTTTATTAGTGTGGGGGTTATGGTAAACTCGCCGCAGTTTCAATCGCCGTTTAATTCTAGCTTTCGCTATCGAAGTTTGCTATTAACTGTAACTCCACATTTTTTTCTCATGGCGCTGGGTCAACACCTCACAGGATTCCTGGCCTGACTTCTCGCTAGCCAATAAACCAACGCGATCAAATTAAATTACTGAATTACTAGAAGAAACATATATAAGCACCAGAGAACTTTGTTTAAATTAAATCGTTTACACGTTCCTCAGAATCCGGTGTAGTCCGCAATACCCATAAGTGTAAGAAATAATGGATAGTTTTGCTATGCTTATATATTTATTCAATAGACTGATTACAAATTCCTCTTATTAACTTCAATAAGCTTTAAGTCGTGTGTAAGGTTCTAAAAAAAAAATGATAATTTAAAAAAATTTAAAATAAAAATGAAAGATTTCTTCGTGTTTATATAGTATGTAGTATTTAAAGAATATCTCAGATTTTTGACTCTAAATAACCGGGAATCATTCCAAATTTGGAAAAAAAGATGAGAAATATTTCTTGAGTCTTCTCATAACAAGTGTTACAAATAATACTAAAAAAAAAAAAAAACATTCAAACTAACTTCAATATAGAGATAATCCTGCCAGTCAGCAGTCGTGTAGGCAGAATTGTACTTCGCCCAAGATGCACTAAATTTGATGTCTTAAAGTGATATCCTGTCATCAAGAAGATTAGTAATTTTTACCATTACCACAGCCGCATTCTGAATTTTAAAAATATCAAGAAGGAAAAGCAAAAACAAAAATCATATTAAATATATAATTGTTTTATGACATAGACCATTCACTTCAGTCAACATTTCTAACAAAATTTGATAAATAAGACTTGCAAGATAAGTTTAAAATCTTTACTAACTTCAAGGTACCCATTGATTTATTGATACTTGTAGCATAATTAATAGTAAAAAAAAGTTCCTCCCATCATCGTTTAGTTTGCTGCTAACTGCAGCTCCCCAGGTTTTCTTAGGATGCTTGGTCAATACCGCCTGAGCTCTCAGCAGTAACGAAATGCGTGTGCGCTAACCATAGCTTGCGAGCATTTAATCAGAAAGTTTTTAGAACCATATAATAACTAAACTAAATAATTCTCTGTAAGATAATAAGCTATTAATCATTCTCAGATTTCACTTTGAACATTCATATTTTCAAAAGAGGAATACTGAAGAAAAGTAACCATTTTCTAGATGATTTACTTATTTATTTATGACTTTATACACTTGGAGTCTACCAATCGAATGATTAATACGTCATTCCATTTTCCACAGCAGTGGACATACACATGTCTTTGCAACTGATATATTCAGTGGAACATTTTGACGGCATAAAGAACATTTGCTTATTCCTTAATCTTTCGGATAGAGAACGTTAGAGGTGAAACGTTAATGGAAAAACAGAGGTGTTTCATTTCTACTTTTCTCTCGAATTAGTTAAAAAGTTTTAGAAAAAAAAGATGTGAAACACTCACACAACTTTCTCTTACTCCAATTAATACAATTTAATGGACTAATTTTCTTTAAAATTATTTTTATATTTATTGGACTTGTCATAAAAAAAAGGCCGAGTTCTGTTTACCGAACAGAAGTTCCTAATAACATAGGAGATTCGAGTAAATAAAATCACTGGGTCTTACTGGGATTAATAAATTGAAAGATCCTAATCCTGAGTTCAAACATATAGCATGTTGAGGGCACTTTGTATTAAGTGATGATTCTGTAGTAATCGCCACAATAATAAAATAACACCATCATTGGCGTATGCTTGTACGCAAGAATCCCGATGAATTCCTCCTTATTAACACTTCATCCATGACAACACACTATAGCTTTGGTGAGAGACCACCACTTTGAGGGATTTTTTCCCCCGTTTTCACAACCACAGTGTGCAAGCCTAGAGAAGTATATCGCAATATTCCTCTAATCAGGAGTAAAAGAAAGAAAAAAAAAAGATTGTGAAACAAGTCAAACAATTTTCTCTTAATGTCATTTTCACAAATTTGTTCATCATATAGGACTTTGTATATAATCCTTAGTTGCTCTTTAATTTAAATAAACATTGGAACCGTACATGCGAAATTGCGGTCTAATGGAAACCCGAATGGATGATGCTTCACCAAATACTTCCTAAACTCTACGCTTTCAGAAAAAATGTTTCAAATAAAGATGTAAGTTAATAGTTGGAATAAAAAGTTTAAAGAAAACCGTTAGTGGCATTTTCGAGACTACGGCAACAAAAATACATTAAAGCGTTATTTCAGCTTATGGTCCTCTATATGATAAAAGTGGGCGGTCCATATATAATTTACTAAACGTAGAGGGATGCGGAATATCATAGCAGTTTCTGCAGAACCAGCTAAAATCAAATTTCCCTGGGATAGCCAATCGTTTAGAACCGTTTTCCAGGAAATTGAGGAAACTGGAAAAAGATCAAATAGGAAAAATCCTAATTGCGGGTAGATTTTGCGCAAAACATTCAATAAAAATTCTAATAATAGTTTTTTAAAATTCTAATAAAGTTAGAATAGCGAAGATGAACAAAATTTTGCTATAGGAAGTATTGCGACAGTGACTGAGTTTTCACAACAAGAATATCAAAAGTCTACTGAATAAAAAAAAGAAGTTATTTAACGAATATAATACCATCGCGTCTGCCACAGAGGATTCGGTACAAAAGAATTGTGTCTTTATTGAATACTTTTTTTCTGCTTTCGCGATATCCTAGTACATATACAACGATCTTGTTTAAATTTTGCATACGATCTGCTCATATAGATGTCTATATTTCTGTTTAAAAATAACAGAAAGTAAAAAGAGAAAATTCTATTTTTGGCTGGAAAATCTCAATGCTAATGCTTTCCTTAAAATGCAACTCCGGTGCAATTTATGATGCCTCGCCTATATAATATTAAAATATATTAATTGCATTGTCAAAAATTCCAAGTTTAAAGAGAATCGTTTAATCCAAAATGCAAAATAACGAACAAGATTTGAATTTTTTCGAAAATACCTCACTCCAATGGTTTTCTTTATATTTCGAAAATTATTAGCAAAAATGTAATTCAACTATCGTGTTTGTTCGAAAAATGTTAGGAAAAATTACTTGTAAGAGAGTTTCAGGAGAATCTGTGTATTAATCCTAACTTCAAACGTCATTTTAAAGTTTACTTGCGACTAAAAATATATATTAAAAGGGTAAAAAAAATGTTTTTAATAAACTGTTACTATTCTCATCAACATAAAGACTTTTTGAGTAAATTTCAATCAAATAAATAAGGATTTACTTTATTTAAATTTAATAAATTTTTAACAATATAGTATTACGAGAATTATAATAATCAACAAATGAGAATAATAAAAATCAATACAAGCTTACATCAGCATAAAATACATGACAATTGAAGTTTGAAAAATTACTCTTGAAAATGGCGATAATAACGCCGAAATGTTGAGTTCATTGTAAAAAATAAAGAAATTGAAGGCTGTATACAAGGTTGTTTAAGCTGCCTAGCTGAAGATATACATAAATCTTAAGAAATAATTTTTTTTTTTTTTTTTTCTCCTTCAATAATTTATTTGCAACTGTACAATATATACAATAAGCAAATGTGATAAATGATTACAAGACATGATTTACATGGGAAGAAAATACCCAGTGGCATTACTTCAAGGCTGTGGAGTAAGAAATAATTAGCCTACAAACCTATAAGAAATCAAAATTGAAATAAGAGAAAGTTGTGTGAATGCTTCACAACAGATTTTGTTCCCGCTTTCTCTTACAGCTTCAAGAGGAATCAAATTTTCATTGTTTTCATCGAAACTACATGTTTAAGGTCATAAATTAATTGGCTAAACAATTTTGTTTGATCTTAAAGCGCTACTGAAAATGTAGCGCTTTAAGAAAAACCCTCTATCACTTTTATCTGAAATTTCTTTTTTAGACAAAAAAATTTGAATTCAAGAGATACGTGGAATTTGTGTTAGATTAATTTTAATTTACCATTACATATTTGGCTGGTAGGTGTTAGCAGCGCTATCTACAATATTGTTACATTCAAGTAAAAACCAACATACCTAAAAAAAAGTCAACAACTAGAATTTCCACAACTTCTTATAACAGCGCCAAGGTAACAAAACGTTGGGTAAAATTTAGAATGGAAATATGCGGTAGGAGAAAGTCGTGTGACTGTTTTATATCAAACTTCTTTTTTCAATAATAAAATAAATATTTTGTTACATTTATGTTGAAATTTTATTCGTAACTCTTGTTTTTACAAGAAAGAATTCTTTAATATAATAAGAAAGAAGAATCAACTTTAATGACAGAAAGAAGTTGAAGAGTTTGAGAATGAGATATCATATTAAATGTATTAATATGATGTTTTTGAAACAGTCATGAGAGAAGGAATAAAACTGTTGTATAGACTTTGATAGGTATTTCGTTGCAGGTGTATATGTGAGGAAATCGAGCATAATAGAGGAAGAAATCCAAGTATTTGAGAGGATGGAATCAGAGGATGGTGGTGTGGGTGTATGTATCTATGTGTTTGCAAAACATTATGGAGTGGGAAAAAACATAAGGAAAATGACGCTATTTGTAGAGTATTTGCGGGCGATCGAGTTTAAAAATCCTTGTCAAGAGCGGCGGGATGGTAGATGAGGGTGTACGAGGACGTAAGAAGGAAGAAGGCAGTTTGTCTATGGTGGATGATGTGGTAACAGAGCTCTGAGAAGAAGTAGAGCCGTGGCACGTGCTCTGTTGTCAGAATTAGGCTATTACCAGTCTACTGGGGCAGGGGAACTTCTCTCTAACCAAGAGTGCCACGCCTTCCTTTCTACCCACTTACATATATAAGATCTAACCGGGCAAACAAGACAGGAAGAGTAAGATGGTGCAACAGAGGAACTATACTACTTGGTGATAGTGGTAGGGTACTCACTTGTAAAGGAGCAGAAAGAGAGAGAAGTGTTCTCTCATGATCACTCTCTCTTTCTTTATATATATATATCCCGCCCCCTTCTTTCAACACAAGGCAAAGGGACTACTGGCGGCGCCGATTTTAAAGAGTGCCGTCACGCCCCACGGGGGCCTAGCCCATCTTATACCACATACTATCTCGCGCTAGTCGTCCTCACTACTAAAGGGGGGCTTAACGCTTTTTCCCACAACCTCCCTTACACATAGTAGTACTACCCAAGTAAGTAGAGGGCAGAGCCTCAGATTTATGGTCCAAACTGGAGGCTGAGTAGGCACGTCCGCTACAACTTTTAACTTTCATACCCAGACTTTACCACTACAACAATCTCAGTATGGTCTACCCTCATATACACACCGCAGCTTACCAGCCGAGCACCCCAGCCCCTTGTTCCTTGTCATCTTTTGACGACCACCTAAACAAGCTCTCATCTTCTCTACTACTTCTTCAACTGCTTTCGAACACCAGTCTAGGGTCTTATATGACGTCACTCAAAAAACAAGTCATCTGACCAGCGCCACTATGACAATAAGGGATTTTCCAAGTTCTGCATTTTTTTTTTGACTCTTGTCTCGCCCTACCGTGATGGCGCTGACTTTCCAAACAAAACACTGTGAAATCCCATTTATAAGGCATGTTTGTAAAGAAGTGACTTTAAGCACTTTTTAACTGCCAACATTCTAAGAAAATATAGTCATATTTGACTTTAACACTAGTTCTTTTTTTCTCAAATACTTTGCAGACCTTACCATCTGCACAATTTCAGCGTTAATCAATGTAATAACATAATCCTTTAGAGTATCTACACCAAGCATTCCTAACATAATCATTGAAATTTTGAACAGGCGCTTGAATCCGCAAGGCTGGATAATATACAAGATTATGTCCGTCATAGGTTCGTTTACTTGGTTATGATCAGCTTAGGATTGTCATCCACCATCTGAGTCTGATTTATCGAGTTGCAGAACACATGAAAACGCTGCAAGATGGTTATTTACATGAATTAATTAAAAAAAAAAGTGATAAAAAGAGGGTACCAACAGATTTCAAATCCAAATTATACGCAAAACCAGTCACAGATCGTAATTGCAAGCAATTGAAAAATCACAAATTCGTTGGTAACTAATCGAAAATTGCTTATTTGAACAAAACCAAATGATTCTTTTGATATAATTACATGGTTACTAACTTTTTATAGCATACATACTCGAATAATAATGTTTTTTTGTACAGTGTTATCTGAAATGAGAGATTTTAATTATATTAATAATATCAATTGAATTTACAAATCTGATGTTTGTGAGTTCAGATTTTATTGAAGGGTAGAAGAATGGTGATAGAGGCTTTTAAGGACAGCTTCATTAAACGAAACGCTAAGATTAAACATACGATTAAATAAGATTAAATATACTAGTGATTAAACCACTAGTTATAATGTGTCAATGACTTTACCATGTCATTACATCAATAATTCTAGCACTAACTTCCAAAATCTCAAACTAACTTCCGCCCTCTTCAAGACATCTTCTACATCAGGAATCACATTAAATGATACCATTTCAAATGCTTTCTGCTGCAAGGCATCTCTTATTCTTATTTTCGATAGCTTTAAAATCTGAACTGTTGTTTGAAAATCTGATGAAATCGGTGAAGATTTCCTTCAATCTTTACTGGTAATAGAGATAGCAATGGGAATACAGTCAACATTATTGAAATAAGATATTCAAATATAAAATGTCCTGAATTAACATTTCTCTAATATATGTTTGTTCGAAGGATTCTGGGTTAAATTATCGTTATCGATATTGCTTTTCAAAGTATCCACAAATTGTGTAATTTTGGTCAGAGTGCTTTTATCATTGTGGAGCACCATGGTGGGACTTACAAGTGGACGATTTATCCTATCATATTTGATATCTTAGCATTGACCTATTATATTATCATCAGTTTGTTCAAAATGTTAAAAAGTAGACAATTTGGCGAACATTTTATCGTACGCGATGGCAATAAATTATGGGAACTTTTTACTACAGCTTCTTTTACTTAATAACAATATCACATACTTTGAAACTTACCCCAGAATCTTCAAACAAACATACTAAGAGAAATGTTAATTCAGGCGTTTTGGATTTGAACATGTGTTTCGATAATGCTGCCTATATTATTCCCATTGCTGACTCTACCACTAATAAAGATAGACGGAAATCTCCATCAATTTCAACACCTTTTCAAACAAGGACCTTTAGTTTTTAAAGCTATCGAAAATAAGCGAAAGAGGGCCTACTTGACATCCTTGTCGGTGCATAACATTCTTGTAGCAGAAAGGAAATCTTAAAAAAAAAAAAAAAAATCCATTTTCAAAAACACTCACACGACATACTCTGATAGAACTAATCACAATTCTAATTTTAAATGCGGATTATTCATTTTTAAACACATATTCATTTTTTGCACATGCTACTACTGTATGTGCCTACCATGTTCGTGGTAGAACTGTACATTACACAGAACTAACACATAAAAGTTAATTTAAAGTTGTACCTCATCCAGAACCTTTTAGGAATCAATTTTGTTGAAAAAAAAAATGTTTCAAATTGAAGTATAGGCTATATGTTGCAGTTAAGGAAACAAATTTAAAAAAAATTCGTTGAAGAAAATTGCAAAAAACTTAAACAAAAAATGAAATCAGTAAAATGCACTTCTGGTTGGCGATTTATTTTCATGTAGGATGCAATTGTAGTATCTAAATTGAATATCAAGTTGTAGCTTCCTGGGTCCTTTTATTTTTTAATGATTTTATTCATACGTAAGCACACAAGCGCAGGCCATTCGCTAAAAACATATTTTACATTTAAGAGCTCCTACGATATGTACTTCCGGTAAAAACTCACTTCCGAAAACTAAGAGGAACTAAAAAAACTCATCAAAGTATTTATTTAATATTTTCTACTTATTATTGAAAATTTATTCTTCTAATAACCATACGGAATCCCAAGTTGGTTCCTAAATAATATTAAGATTTTAAAAAATATATATTTAAATCATTCAATGAAAAGAAGAAGAAATAATCAATTTTAGGCAGAATCTCGTAAGAATCCATTTCACTGCCTATTAGATGTAAGCTTTCTCTGGAAATAATCCAAATATAACACTCTGATTTTTGCATTATATCACTCAGCACAGGGCACTAATTTAAACTAAAAAAAAAAAAAAAAATGTTTCGACATATTCTTAAAAAAAAGAAAAGAAAAAAGAATCTTAAATTAGATGCCGCCTAATGTATACTCAACCTAAATATAAACAATTCAAACAGATAGTGTTTATACTATCTCAATAGTTAGTTTATAATGTATTTTTGGCATTGGTCGAGACTGAAAAAAAAAAGAAAGAGGCATATGCAGAATGTATTTCAATTTGCAATTTGACCCATCAAGTAAAGGATAAATGTGTTCGATACAGACTTGAATAATTTATTTGAAACATTAGATATATAGAAGCTAAATTAGATTTTTAAAAACTATATGTGCCAAGATTTATACATTTTTCTTATTCACATTAGCTACACTATACGATCAAACTTGCGCTGTATTTACAACTTAAGTATCAATAAGAAAAACCAGAAACTTAAAATAAATGATTTGCAAAACTAACTGTAACTATATAATTCTGACGTGCTATTTATAATACACTATTGAGTGATTTATCGATCACTAGTATGTTTCATATTTTGTGAAAAATTGTTCCAATAATCGGTTGGGTGATCTGATTTGTTCGTAGTTGCAAATAAATATAACACAATTGAGGAAGTACTTGTGATGAAAAAAAGCACTTTGGAAGAACATAATGTTCACTGGTAGCAATTTGTTAGTCAGATAAAACAAACTGACATAGAATATTAAAATGCAGCAATATAAATTATTTGTCTGGGGCGATATATTGAAAATTTAATTTTTCTAGATAACCTAAAGAGAATCTCTTAAATAGAATATATTTTAAAATATCACATTCCTCTTAGTGTTTTTTTTTTTTTTTTTTTTCTTTCGGCGCATCAACTTCTTAGTGTTAGTGTGATTTATGTTTGTACCCTGTTGATGCTTTATTGGAACTATTTATTTAGTTAACATTTAAGACATACAATGTGATAAAAAAAAAAAGAAAACAAATATATTTATACAAGTTTCGATATTATTCCAATCTTTGAGAGAAAAATTTTCTCAATGAGATTAGAAATTGATTTAGAAAAAAAAATTTTTATTCTGCAAAAAAAGGTTATGCGAATTGTCAAAGTTTCGAATTTAAGATTTCACCGTGCACAATGTTACGAACTTAAGCAGCAAACTCGAAATATTGACAATTCTATAAACTGTTCCATTCTGTTCCTATCCTGTAATTCAAAATGGCAACTCTACACTTACCTCAGATACACTATTAGAACGGCCACCTCTTCCGAGAGTAATGTCCAGTGACAATGTTAACAATGAGCACCTTCCCCTCTCCAGTCCAGAGAAGATCACATCGTTACACTCATTTATCATATCCTGTTTTTATTGATTTTGTAAATTACAATAAAAAATAAAACTTCATTTATGAGCTTTCAAATATTGTTTGGAGGATCCGATTAGAGAGGAAAAAAAGTAAAAATATTTTTAGCGAAAACAGGCATGAATGTGAATGAACCGAAATAACTCAAAAATTGAAATATCACTGTAAGCTCAAACTTCCTGGTCATAAATGATAAAATTTTCGTTCAATATCAATAGGAGATGAGATTTCACTAAATAAGTATTCAATATTTAGAAATTCTCTAGAAAACGGCAACTATGATTTCCTGAAACCTGATATACGTAATTAATTCATAGCAAAATAGCTTGACCACTTCTTTGGAAACTCCGCCCTAATATCAAATCCTTAATGTGGATACTTCCGCAACTAACCAGTAAACACAGGAACTGCAGAGGTAGTTATTGTGTATACTAATTGGGTTAACGTTACCAAATAGACAAATTTTAGTTCACCATCGTATACACCTCATTATACAAGGTAACGTTGTATAGTATAAACTGCATTCAATGACCTACAAAGGACAACAATAAATCTTCTACGACGTAATAAATGCCCTCTTTCCCTACACATTGAACATCTCACTCACATAAGAAAAGTTGATTTCAGGTTTGACCTGTATGTGTTCTCCTTTGGAGGCACCACGATAGCTGAGTGGTTAGAGGTGCAGACCGCAAAGCTGAGATGTATTGTGTCATTGGGTTCGATTCCGGTATTGAACTTGGATTTTAATTGATGTATTCATGTGAATAATATACAGTATGTTTGCTATCGGTCTCCGTTCACCACACCTAATCGGTTGCTGGTCACAAACCTCACCTGAAAAAAAGTCAGTCCTTTAATTTACATGTCCTATGTGAGCCATGTCCTTCTAATGTGCGGTTCAGGATATTGCGGATTTACCATATACATAACTTCAATAGCAACTAAATGCGTTGTAAAAATTAAGAAATTGAAGAATTCAGAGAAGAACACTATGAGAAAAAGTTGTGTATTTCAAATTTTTATAAACATATATTAAGAAAACGGTAAGAAAAGTGATTCATGATTTAGCCATAATCGATTAAACATCATACAGTGAAGCTGCTCTAAATTTGGGAACTATTACAAAATATTTTTTCGTAACATTCGAATAAAAAAAAAAAAAAGTAAATTTTGCGAGAATGAATATATATATATATTCAGAATATCATAATATACATTTATAAAGAATTAATAATTAATTAATCCCGGGAATCATCACTCTAAAGAAAAAAAGGGGACACCCACTGGGGGTAAGGTTTTGTAAATCTCTGATGTCTTTGATATGGAGATAATTTTTTTTTAATTAAAGCTTTTCAAGAAAGAAAAAGTGGAAAACTAAAACAGTGGAAAATCAAAGGGATAGAGACGACACCGACATTTTTACGAAACGAAACGTGTAAGCGGGCACAATGAATACGATTATAATATTCTCTTTTAATTTCAACACAAATCTTAAACATATTAAATATTTTATTTTATATATATATGTATATGTATGTATGTATGTATATGTATATAAAGAGAGAGAAAGCGAAGGGAACGAAAATTAAAAAGTATTTTCATATTAAAAAAAAATGTTTTGGAATTTAAATACAGAATTTAGTTAGATAAAATAAATTTGGAATAATGATAGTGATTAAACAAAATTGTTGTGGTGGTTGATTCCGCAGAGTTGGAAAGCATCAGAGACATTTTCTGTGGTAGCCCGCTTCATTTTGTGGTCATCGATCGGTTTCGGGCGTTCGCCTATCTTCAGGATGCGTTTGTCAGACAGTGTGATAATACAGACTTGCACAGAGCAAATTCAGTGTATACACGAGTGAATTTGCTCTGTGCAAGTCTGTATTATCACACTGTCTGACAAACGCATCCTGAAGATAGGCGAACGCCCGAAACCGATCGATGACCACAAAATGAAGCGGGCTACCACAGAAAATGTCTCTTATTAAACAAAATATTTCGTTGAAGAACATTTTTGTAAAAATTACGATATTCACGAGATTTTAAATGGTTTCCTTTAAGTAAATAATGACGAATTGAATAATTAATTAAATTTCAAAAAACCCACGTTCAGGATCAATTAATTAAAAATTTTATTCTGAAATGTGATAAAATCTAATAACTCCACAGTGTCAAACATGCTGATTTGATCAAGTTAAAATATCAGAGTTATTTATATATATAGTTTTTACATTTTTTAGAGGAAGGATCACTATCAAAGAATAAACATTGTTACCATGAGTAAGTACGTCAGAACTGTTTTTTTATAATTTAAAGCACGTCAACATCTATGATCAGTCAGAAGAGTCTTTACCGTGCAATTGTATAAAAGTCGCACTTTTTTTAACATTATATAGAGAAACACGAAAAGAATCACCTCACGCTAGAGATGATTTCTAGAGAAGATACTCTCTAGTTTCTAGAAACCTACAGATTCCCGTATTCATGGTTAGTATATCAATTTTCGAGAAACCCATTGTAGTTTTTATGAAAAAAATGAAGAAACTGAACAAACTGTTCAATAAAAAAACCAATTCCAGTCAACTATTTTCTTCAAACTCGGAATTTAGGCAACATATTTAAATTTAATAA
This sequence comes from Triatoma infestans, assembly GCA_011037195.1. Lineage (NCBI taxonomy): Eukaryota > Metazoa > Arthropoda > Insecta > Hemiptera > Reduviidae > Triatoma > Triatoma infestans. Next base: position 517,584 of record JAAEAF010000072.1, read on the forward strand.
ATATTATTTAGATGATGGAATTCTATAATAAACGGAAATAGCACTTTATGAGAAAACCCCATCCTTCCACCAAAAGCAGCCTTAAATGGATTTTACTAGAGAAATGTTTCAACTAAAAATTATAGCTCTTAGTATTTGAAATTGATAACCAAGATTAAAGAAAGTCGTTGGAGGCATTTTCGGAAAAATCGCAAAGAAGTGAAAAAACCATTCAGTAATGTGGTATTTATTTTGACATAACTCGATCCCATGGTGATATCTAAACGGAATATCAAGTTTGGACTATACTTTTAAAATATTTTTTACTGAATTTTTTTTTTTAACTGAAAATTATAAATTCCTTTGAGAAATTATTGTCGGTGTTCAAGATCAATTTTATTTTGTCCCAAATAGCACAAACGGCCAAATACAAATTGTAGACTTGGATCTTGTATTTCCGCCTAATTCTCTTTTGCGTTTTTTTTCAATAATGCAATAAAAATTCAAAGTTTTCTCTTTATAGCTCATAATAACTGTATAAAACAGTAAATAATATGTTAGAACTAACTTTTTTTTGGATTTTTTTTTTTAATGAAAATTTTATTGCACAATTTCATAATTTATAAAATACCTACGAAGGGAAAATTAGAAAAAAAAAATTTGAACTAATTTGTTCACTGAAATAATTAGCTATAAATAATTAACCAATCACAGTGTAGAAGTAAAGGTGTGAAATGTGGGCGTGGTCAACATAATAATTCTAAATTTCTGATTGGCCTAACATACACCCACATTTCACAGCTTCCTTTCTACACGTGATTGGTTAATTATTTATAGCTAATTATTTCTTTTAGTTTAGAATTTTTTTACTAATTTTCCCGTCGCAGGTATTTTATAACATCAAATTGTGCAATACAATTTTTTTTTTTTAAAATGCAAGAAATCAAGTTATTTCTTACACAATATTTACTGTTTTATAAAATTAATGTGAGCTGTAAAGAAAAAATTCAGAATTTTCATTCTATTGTTGAAAAAGAAAGCAGAAGACTAGGCGTAAATGCAAGATCAATGTAAGCCCGCCATTTTGTATTTGGCCGTTTATAGTAATGTAACAAAATAAAATTGATGTTAAACACCAACTAAACTGAGCCAAGGAATTCATAATATTTAGATAAACCTTTTCTTAGATCAGGAGTTTTGAATTATTCATTACATTGGCCTTAATTTTATGAAATATATTGCAAATAAAAGTTGTAGCTCTTTATATGAATATACATACATGTCTCTCTACATGTCTATAGGTATACCAAATCTAAAAAAAAATCGTTGGAGCCGTTATAGAGAAAATACCAAAAAAACTGAAAGCTACTTTCAGTAAAGCGCACTTCCGGTCATCAGTTTTCGAAAATATATTTCATTATAATTAATATTATTGATATGACTAAATTGTGTAATAACTGAAATAGCACTTCAGTGGAAACGTAACCCCACCCCTCCCCTAAAGTGCCCTTAAATGAATTTTCCCGGAATGTTTTAAATAGAAGTGTAGCTCGTTGTTAAGTGTAGTTAATATACCAAGTTTAAAGAAATTCGTTGGAACCGTTTTCAAGAAAATCACACAAAACTGAGAAACCATTCAATAAAGTTGCACTTCTGATACATGGATTTTGCCCGAAATCTTCGTGACTTAGATGGTAACTTCTAAACGGAATACCAAATTTGAGCTTCCTGATTTGTTCGTTTTTGAGATTTTCTTTCAACACATATACACACACACACACCATTTTCTAAAAATCTCTTTTTTGGACTCAGTGGACTTCAAAACGTGTATTTCCGATGAAAACTCAGTTTCGAAAATCTGGCACGGTCGCAATACTTCCTCTTAGAATACTATTAAGTGAAAGTAAAAAAGTAGGAATCAGTTACCTACTTCATTTCTAATTTTTTTTTTTTCTTGACTTTGACATAATTTTCTCAAAAAATACCTTCTGAATTTCAGTTAACTTTGGATATTTACTAGGACATTGGTATAATTCATATTTATTTAAAATATTTTTGTAAGCAAATTGATTTTAGGAGTCCCAATTTCGTAGAACCACGTGAAATAATTTTCTTTGGAAAGGTTTTAAAAATAGAAGGGGTTTCCGAAAGAGAAAGTCATTTGAAACTCTCACACCAGATTATTTTACTATTTTTTTTCCCAGATGAAAGGATGTCTCTTGACTATGAGCATGAGTGTGTGTGAGTGTTTTTCTCGAAGGAGCAGACCGGACTGTTCGTTAGAAGTCGGTTAACCGGAAGTACTAGTTTATTGTTGTTTTTTTTTCTTGAAACATTTAACGAGAGAAATCTATTTTAGTTTGCTCTGAAGAAGTTCTAACTCTATGATAAAAACTCCTTAAAATGTCATTTGTCAACTGGAAGTTAAGAAACCTCCTAATAGGAAAAAGTCGCGTGAACGTTTCACAGCAGATAATTGTCTAAAAAACTAGAAATCAAAATGTATTTGAAGCTTTTCCAAATAGGAACACTTTTCATTCAGAAAATCGTCCTGTTAATAAACTTCAATACGCCGAGGTTATGCGGGATTAGTATAGTATAGTATAAAGAAAAATAAAATAAAAAATATAGGTATATTACTTTCTCTTATTTTTCAGTTCTTCTTAAATAAATAAAAATATGAAACACCCACATGATTTTTATCTCACCGTTATAGTTCCTAATTTTTAGTAATAAAAATAATAATAATAATAATAATAATAATAAGATCGATGACCATAGGGAATTCGAAGACATGGCGGAAACAGAAATGTTATACCTCGAGATACAGCAAGCGAGAGGAAGAATACAAAGTGGTTAAGAAGCTTGTGATTGACAAGTTCAAAAAGCGTCTTCATTTGACAGTTAAGACAGGTCTCCGAAGTGGCAATTTGACCCGGGCTATCAATTCGTACTGCGATCCGGTTTTTTTCATATACGTTCGGAGTGATAAAGTGGTCGGCCACTGAATGGGGGGCGCTGCGGCGTTCAATCAGAACAGCACTTACCAAGCAAAATAAACACCACCTCAGATCTGCCATCGAAAGAATCGAGTTACCGCGGTTGGAAGGTGGACGTGGTACAGTCAGCATCGCGGGCCTTCTTGATACACAAGTTGCCCGAATGAGAGCTTATTTCAATACCCATCGGGACCGAGTCGATTGGTGCAGTAACGGCGGCTGATAAGGGGTATACGCCTTTAGATTTACACAGGGCGTCGTCGTGGGTGCAGGAGCTTCAGGACTCTAACACCGGCATGGCCGCAGCATGGCGTGCAAAGGCCTTACATGGGCAATACCCTGCAACGGTGGATGGTGACGCCATACACAAAGAGGCATCAGGGATGTGGCTCACCCGTGGGCAACTTTACCCAAAAACTGAGAGGACTCTAATTGCCATTCAGGATCACGTAGTGGCTACCAGATATTATATGCACTGTATTACAGGAGATGTCAGGGTCCTGGATATCAAGTGCAGCTTATGCCACTCTACCCCAGAAACGATCCACCACCTTCTTTCTGCTTATCCAATGTTGGCATAGACGGAGTACCTTAAGAGGCATGGTTAAGATACTGCACTGGGAGTTGGCACTGAAGTTAGGTATGCGTTCAGTCATCCCACCTTACTACCAGTATGATCCCGAGCCGGTGCTAGAAAGCTCCGGGCCCTTGCTATATTGGGATCGCATGATGCTCACGGATCACACAGTACAGGGCACCCGACGTGATATTGTGTGGCACAATAAGAGTGAGGGTAAGATATACATAATAGATGTCACAGTCCCGGACTCAGCTAATGTTGTGCGGACCTTCAAAGAGAAACTGATTACAGGCCACTGGCAGCTGAGGTTGCTTCTCTTTGGAGAGGCGTTGAGTCTATTGACATTGTGCCGATTGTCATATCTGCAGTAGGTGAATACCACGCGCTATCCAGGGTGGACTATTCAAACTTGAGTTTGATAGAAAGACGCTGGCTTTAATGCAGCAAGCTGTAATTCTCCATTCCTGTAGGATCATCAGGGAGATTTTGGTGCAGGGGAAGGATGAGCGGCAGCCGGTGGACCACCGATGATTGCCACGTTTTACTAATATACAACAATGCGTTCACTTATAAAGATCCAGCTGCCTCCCTTGCCTAAGGACCACGAGACACCTTAATTAAAAAAATTAAATAAAAATAATAATAGTAATAAAATAGTAATAGTAATAGTAATCATAATAATAATGATAATAATAAAACTCCTAAAGTACCATTTTCTCCGATAAGTTTCAAACAGAAGTTATAGGAGTCTCACTATTACATAACTTTGTAAGCCAACATTGTAGAAACCTTTGTAGAAACTCTTCGGAAAAATCGCAAAAAATAAAAAAAATGTTCAGTAAATCACACTTCCGGCCATTTTCTGAAACTCAGAATATGAATATTGGCAACATATTTAATTGTTATTATTATTATATAAATGTTAGAATCGTATAATATACAGAAATTGCACTTTAGTAAAAAAATCTAACTTTACCAGAAAGTCACCAAAATAAATTTTCAAGAAAAAAATGTTTAAAGTAGACAAAAAATATTTTAAAAAAAAGTAACGTAATTACGTAAAAAAAGTTACAGAAATATTATTTACATTGTTATTTAAAAATTGGACTTTTAATAAATGTATAGATTATGTTCAATTGGAAGCACTTTTCTAAGTAATTTTTTTTTTTTTAATCAATATAATTATTTAACATTTTATAATTTTGTATATTGTATTTAATGTAACATTGTGATTAATTAATTTTCACAACTAATGTCAATATTAAAACTTAACAATAAAAATAAAATATTTACTTCAGAAAAGCGGTAAATCAGCCTAGTATTATGTATATACTAAGATCATTGAGAAACTGTTCAATTCTGAACGCAGAATATAGTAATACCCTTGAAAGTCCCACTTGAACGGCTTAGTACAAGCTAAGTACTGACTGTATTTCGGACAACAATTGAGCAAGTGTTGCTCAATGAAGCAAGGAGTGTGAAGCTTCAATCTGATGACAAGAAGAATCTTTTATTTCTAGCCATCTACACACTTCCTTCCGATCAAAACCACTTCGACAAAGTATTAGGAAAGAAAAAAGCAAAAGTGCTCTACTCATTGCAGACGTGTGAAATTTTTTATAACGTTAAAGAAATAAATTTCTTTATAGCAGAAATTTAATAATCTTGAGCTTCGTGTTGACATGAAATTTACATTAATAACTTCTAATAAATACTATAAACAGTTTCATGCCCACTATTTTGCTTTGTCTTACTTTATAGTAAGAGGAAATATTGTGAATGTGACAAATTTTAAAAATTGATTTTTACCGGAAATCCATATTTTGAGGAACCCTGGCTACAAAAAAAAAGTTTTTACTGAATGATTGTGTGAACAAAATATCTCAAAACGAAAAATTTCAGGAAGCTCCAACCGCATTTAACATGTGAAAATTGGTTAACCGGAAGTGAGACTTTCCTGCATGATTTTTGTTTTTTTGCCTTTTTATTCAAAAATGGCTTCAACGATTTTCTTTTTAAACATAGTGTACCCAACTAAATACACTTTCATTGGAATGAAATGCCTATCACTTTCATTTCAAACATTTTTCCAAAAAAATTCAATGAGCTTCAATTCTGTTTGGGTTTTGGAGAAACAGTAACGTTAAAGGCTCTCTAAAGTACCGATGTTGTTCAATATATTTATATATTAATGTTACTGTACAAGTGTGGCCAAAATTCAGAATTTGAAGAAAATTGGTTAATCAGAAATTCGACTTCCAACAATTTTTTGAGTTTTTTGGAATCTTCTCGAAAATGACTGCAATGTTTTTCTTTAAACTTAAAACACTAACTGCACAGATATTAAACTTTTTCTGTTTATAACATTTTGCGTAAAAATTGCTTTTGAAGGTTTTCTATGATAAATTTGAATTTGTCAAAGTTTTGGCTCTATCTTTAGATTTCAAGATAAACACATACAATTTCTACCTGCCAACTGAACCAGACTCTGTATATACCCTACCATCATCTCTGAACTTTTATTAGGGCAATTTCCTTGGTTTAAAAGAAATTTGTCAATTTCATACATCCATTATCTTGCAATAAGTAAAAGTCTGGTGTTTCATAACAGATTATTTTAAGAAAGAATCTGTCATAGCACAGATTGAACTGTTAAAACGTTTCATTCTAAAATCACAAAACTCATTTGAATCCAAAACGAAAATTTAAAAAGAGGAAGAAATGATAATATTGGGAAGGGGAATAATGATAATATTATAATGAATTACAATTGTTATAAAGAATCCAAAATTATTTTGGACTTTCATAAATCTACTTTCTTTTAAATGGGAAAGACCTAGAATTGATACCTACTATGTTTGAACTTTCTCTTTTTTCTGTAACAGGAAGTTAGTGTGTGAAATTTTCAAAATTGACTTTTACCGGAACTAGATTTTTTGACCAACAACAAGAATATTTTTATGATAATTGGACTATAATATATATATAAACGTATTCTGGAAGATATCGAACTAAATAGAGGCACTCTTTTTTTACAATATTTATTGACTTTAGGGAAGCTTTTGATACTTTATTACACAGCCTTCTGGCCAAAGTTGTTAAATTTAGGTATCGGACTAGTAATTACTAATATAGTAAAAACTTTTTATCAAACCGCCAAAATGCGTATAATTATTAATTGTGAATTTAGTAATTCATTAGTAATTAGTTAAGAATTTAATTAGTAATTAATTTATTATTAGGATTAATTCTAATAATTAGTTTTATTTATTATTAGTATAGTAATTTATTATTATTATCTAATATCAGTCATATTATTAATATTAATAATTAATTTAGTAATTTAATACGGACTAGTAATTAGTAATATACTAAAATCTTTTTATCAATTCCCCAAAATGCATATAATAACCCCCACTACCCATTGTCCTGAAATAAATTTACCTATAGGCGTCGTTTAAGGAGACCTCCTATCTTCTTTTATTTTCAGTTTCTTTATATCAGATTTACTGCAGGTTTTTAAATATAGAAATGCAAATGTTTTATTATGATAAGTATAAATATTATTGTCGGACCTCCTGGTAACTTAAATGAAATAACAAGTTTGAATTTTCTCAACTTTCCGTTTTTAGCTGCCGACAAATACATACACACCCAGACCAGTTCCTAAAATGAACTTTTTCGGACTATAGTTGTACAAAAATGTGCATTTCCGTTAAAACTCGATGTCAAAAATTTTACATGATTGCAATATTTCCTCTTACCAGCAATAAGTAAAAGTAAATTGATAACAAAAATGTATATATAAGATATATTTAAGAAAGAATTTAAATGACTCACTTTTTCAATTACCAAAGTTGTAGTTTTAAATTCTTTAAAGTAAAAAGAGACCTCTTTTAAGATAAATAATTAAAGATCAGAACTGCTCATTATATGGCAACCTTTCAATTAGCCATCTTTAAGGTTGAAATAAACTAACTAAAATTTGGCAGTACCAAGAACCAAGATGTCCCAGATAGCGATTTTTAATGGATAGTGTGTGTTCTGTAGGTAAGGTTTTATCGCCTTGTAGTCCTGGTTTTCGCGCTACAAGATGCACTGCTACCAACAAAAATTTCTTACTTTTTCTCACAATGCTGGGTCACCACCTTGTGGTCCACTAAATGATCCCTGACGCTCCAATCTGACGACAAGAACGCTAGGTACTAGCCCCAAGAGGAGAACTCAAAGTTTTGATAAGCTAAAATGTATTAGTAATATTTTGTATTAACTTTTGGCAATGAATATAACAATGAAGTAAATAACATAAATGTTCTTCTAAGTCTTGGTACCAGATCATATCCAGGGATTCAAGAGGTGGATAGGCTGACTAAATTAAGCGCCTCTCTTCCCTAATTGATCCTGCAGTTGCTGTAACTTTGAGCATGTCTGTCAATCTTCCAGGCATTACAGCTTCATTGCATTCATACAGCTTTATATGTATGAGTTCAGTGGGCTATCGGCAGTCTAGGATGCTCACTGCGAGCTTATGTTACTGAGTTAATGAGGCTTAAAATACAAGTTAATGAGTGAGTGTAGTTCTGTTTTACTTGTCATATTCGCTTCCGGGCGAATTTGTAGGCAAACCTGAACTTAAGCTTATGGAAAGTGTCAACTTCCGAATTATTATTAATATTATTGTTGTAAAATGGATTTGAGGTTCGGTCCCAAAAAATCTATTAATTCAAATTTTCACCGACGTTTCGGAAAATTTATTGCCTTCTTCAAGATAAAAATTTTCCTTTATGAATTTCTTAAATAGTATAGTTTAACTTGTAATATACCATCACGAAGTGTTTGCTAGGACCCTTTTTTTTGTACCCTATATAAATTTACCGAAACGTCGGTGAAAATTTAGAAAAAGAATTTTTTTTTGTGGCCGAACCACAACATCCATTTTATTACATCATATACAGCGGTCGGAACGAACACCAAACCATTAATATCATTATTATTATTATTTCTTCTTTTTTCTTTTATTCAGACTTCTATTTAATTGTAGTTTATCGTTTTTTTATTTTTAATTCAAATTTGGAATGTTGAAATGATTTTTACCAAAATTTTCAGCCTTTTTGAAAATTCAGTTTTTAAATGACACGTCGTAATGAAATCTACAGAAAAGTTTTTAACAAAACCGACAACGAATAATCGAAAATTTATTTTTAAAAAGCATATACGAGTATATATAAAAATTGTTTTTAAAACAAAGCTGTGTTGTGGCAGCGAATACAAATTAAGCAGATCAAAAGAAAAAATCTCTTTAAAATGACGCATAAAAGGCGTCAAAACGTTGATATAAAAAAGATGTAAGAAAATAAAAATAAAAAAATTTCAAAAAGGCTGAAAAAATTGGTAAAAATCATTTCAACTTACCAAGTTTGAACTGAAAATAAAAAATTATAAACTAAAATTATTATTACTATTATAGACATAATTTACTGATAATAACACTAATCTATTATTACTGTTATTAATGGTGCCGAAGGCGCTCTTAACTCCCCACAAAAAAAACTACTTGTAAGGCCTCTTATAGCAGCTGCCAGTCTTACTACAATACCTTAAGATATCCCTAGTCTTCAACTCTCCCAAGCATTCCTTTAAGAGTGTTGCTTTCCTATATTTTCGGAACCCAGTATTGGTGAAACGGGGGCACTTACCTAGGTATACAGTTTTCCTGACTCCATCGTCAAACTTCTGGCACAAAGGAATAAATGTATTGCTTATTTTGTGCAAATGACTGGCTATGTAAGCGCGTCCAGTCAGTACACCTACCATTGCATCCTATGCACCTGAATAGTTTCCTATGCATCTCAAATGCACTCTTTTCAAAAAGAGAAGATGCTGGAAATCTCTTAGTCTTATAAGTTTTATAAATACTTTAGCGTGAACAACCTGCAGTTCTCTTTTCCTCAAACGTAAAATTTGTCTATCGTAAAATTGCGATAAAGGAAATTTTAAGGATAGAGAAATACTGATACAATAGAGCTGTAAGCTGCTCCTATAAGGGAGGCCATCAAGACTTCTACATTCACCCCCTAATTTAAAGCACCAACGCAGCATGGATTATTCAAAGCTCACTATACAAATAGGGTTTTTTTTTTTTCAATTTTAATTAATTAAAAATTGATCTAAAAGAATTTGTCTATTAATTTAATAGCTCGAAAACTAACAGTTGGAACAACTGAAATTCATTACATATGAAATGATAAAATCAACCGAATATGAAATAAACTGAAATGGAACATTTTTTAAATGTTTGTACTTCTTTATAGTAGAATTAATTTTTTTTTTTAAAGCAATTCATCAAAAATAAAGGGATGTTGAAGAAGGAAAAATAAATCTACATTCACACTTTCCCTTTTTTTGATCTTTTGAATAAAATGATTATTTCTTTTTGAAAGTTTCTGTTATTATTTACTGGAAATTAACTAAAATGTTTAGATTGTATAATTTATTAATTGAAGAGGAAGAAAAAAGTGCGAACACAAGTTGAGAACAAAATTAGGAGCACACTTCGTGTTTTTAGCATCAATCCACTTAGTATGGATTAGAAATCCTCTCTTTTTAATGAAGAGTTGAAAGAATTTTTTTTTTTTTTACCAGCAATAAAGAGATAACGACCAACTGTACAGAAAAGAGATATTCTGTGCGCTCTGCTGCAAAACAAACAAAATAAAAAAAATAAAAAATAGAAAAAAAAGTAAGTCATTGGGTGCGATGCGGTGATCTTTTGTTTAGAATCAGCAGTTAAAGGGTTTTGTATGATGGCTAAAAGCGAGAGCTATGCAAGAAACAATAGCGAGTCACTCTCGCTTGATTGGTATAGACCATCAGAACTCACTCACTGCCACAACATCCCACTAGCATACATATACACACCAAACTCTTCCTCACGTTTATCATCTCCATTTTATATTTAAGCCTATCACCTTGCCTCGTGTTTAAGGTAATTTTGAAGATCCATATGTTGTGCGCTGTTTTTTCCTAGCTGCATGTGAAACACTCACACGACTTTTTCTTGTTGCAAATTTTTACAATTTTAATTATTAGAGTCTTTATACTTGCTATCTTTGTTAAACGTTTACTAAGGATTGCCTAACATACAACCAAAGGGGTGGGAAGTATACTTATTTGACTTCCCAAAATTCAACAATAATCCTTCCTATAAAGGATAGAAACTGACAAAAATAGAAAAATAATTAGAGATTTTTTGTTTTTTCTAGGAGGACAATGATCTTACATTTGAAGAATTAAGCCCGTCCATAGAGGGACAGAGACCAGCTGAAAAACCTGCAGAACTAAGTCTTCACAAACGTATTTATTCCAATGTGCGAGATATAGTGCATAGGGTGAAAAGAGATTTGTTTGATTGGTTAAAACCGCGAACTACCACTGCAACCCCGGAGCTTTCTACCACTACCACATCTGCGGAAATACAGTCTTCACCTATAACACCATCGGCTAGGTAATTCCTTATTTATTGTTATTATGACTGATATTATCTTAAGTTTTATTCTGAAAGTAGATACAATGTTTAATATTCAACTTAGAGCCGATTGCCAAATCTGTTATTCTTATATAAAAAAACAAAACAGGATTGACTAAATGATAGCGCACTGAATTGGCAATTGGCATCCTGGAGAATTCAGGCAGTATTACTCTATTTTCTCTTTGTTCGAACCATTACAGCTGATAGACGGTATGGAATACTGATTGTAACTGAAAATACTGAGCACCAAGACGACTCCGACGAGGAAAGCGTAATAGTCCTCAAGGCTTACTACATCCTCGTCACTTTGCGGTCTTCCATCATAAAGAATAATAACAAAATATAAAGCCCAGCCGGCTGTATTGTGGCACTGGGTCTCACCCTGGAGATTATTTCAGATAAATAATGGAAAAAATGAGAATATATATATTTACATATATTGTAATACTTGTTTGCTATCCACCTCGGTCCAGACGTAAAGCGGGTAGAAAAACTAGACACTTCATTTTACTAACTAACATAATACTAACTAATAATTAACTTCTGCAGAACAAATCAATCTTCTATCGAAATTCGTTTGTCTTCTTGATTACGAAATCAATGATGTGACAAGATATAAGTGATGAGTTGAAACGAGATTAGTCGTCCTCCCTTTCTCTTCTATGGCTCAACGGCCGTCCGTTAGAGAACAGAAACGGGCAGCACTGAACGCTGTTCTTCCAAAATGCACATTTTTGGAGGACTTGGCATCATTAATGACATAAGTTATGTACTTAAGCAGGGTCAATCAAGCACCTGTTCTAAACTATGCAAGGGTTGACAACTTAATATACTGAAAGTATTGTTATTTGTTTATTGAGATTCTTAGATTTACAGTTGTTTGTCTCTTTACTTATTGAATAAATCACTTCAAATATCTTATCTAATATGTACGTATTAAAACCATTGTTATTATTATTATTATTACTATTGATACAAAAATAATGCTTTGACAAAACACAGGAACTAAAAATGAAAACTTTCTACTTGATATAAAAGAGAGAAATATATATAAATATAATAATTAAACTTAAGTACAGTGAAAAAAAAACTTTCCTCTAGACAATTAAAAAGGATTTCTAACACTCACACGACTTCATCTTACTGCAGGTTACCTAGCTTTGATTTATTTATTCATACGGTTATTAACTAGTCACAAATTACACATATAACCGAAAATGTATAAATGTGTATCCGCAAAATAATATAAAATCGAGATAATCTAGAAATCTCACATCAAGATCAAATCGAAATCTACCAAAACTGAATTTGATATAAATTTTTTATTTTAGTTGCATTATTTACAAACATACATAATTACAAAAATATCTTTTAACTGAGAATAGATCTTTTTTTTTAATAGATTTTCATTGTTGAAACTTACGTCTGTCAATACATTGATCAAGTATAAAATATCGTCGCTATCAGTAAAACTGTTACGATTCAATTAATATACAAATAAACTTTAGGTCTATCTATATTTAATTCGTTCATGTGACAATACTTGTTAGTTAAATAGCCATACTGTTAATGTACCTCAGTTTATGTAACAAATTTGAAATAGCTACTAGCTATTCCGAAAATAGTAAACTAGCCAAGATTAGGGCTATCCTATGTCAATTTCAATGCCTTACGGCACTTTCAGAATTTTTATTCATTTCTATTCTACAGAGAGACTCGCAGTACTGTGGTTGATGGAGATGATGAAGACAATCTGGATCTCGGTTCTGGAGGAGTCACCAGCAGTGGAAGTGTCACTACTGATACCCTACCATCACCGGGTATTCATCCAGTAAAACATGGTAAGATTTTCCGATATCTTGTCATTTTCGTTATTAAATTTCGTATTAAGGAGTGGATAAAATAATCATTGGAAAGAAATAAAGGAAAGCAGATTTTGTCCCTCATCTTTTATACAGATTATAACATAAGTACTTCCTGAATATTAAAAATAAAAACATTTTAAGCGGTTTCCAAATCGTCAGTTATGTTTATACGACAAATAAGGAGTTTTGTTTTAAATGCTCTACATTTTGGGTGCCGTTGGTGCTCTGCCAAGTTTTACGTACTTAGTAATATATTTAATTTAAAGTTGACAAAGCTTCTGAAGAGGGGCACTAAAGGTACTCGAAACGTAAAGCAAGTAGAGTTTTTTAGTAACTGCATCTTAAACATTTTGATATGTGTTTTTTTTTTTATGTTGATAAAATGAGGAAATCTCGAATTTTACAATGTAGGACTGGTAAGCAATAACTCCTTTGACTTTTGTAGATTATTTCTTTATGTTAGGGACGTTTCGATATTTCTTGTCATTATCAGCCTAGGTTATCTTTTATGTATAAAAATCATACTTTTTGCTATTTTGACTTGTGGAAAGTCCACTGTTTGATTTCAATCTTCATTACAAACGATGAAATCCTTCATCTTCAAAAAACCAAGTCTTATCTTGACAGCAACGTCGTAATTTGCATCCAGTAAAAAGCGGCTTTACGATTTAAACAATTTCTAAGTAGAAGAGAAAAATTGTTCTACAAATAGTTGAAGTTGAAGGATGCAATTATTTCACTGAAAGTTATAGACTTAATCTCAAAGAACCAAATTTTAAGATTTCGATGAAATTCATTTTCATTAAAAAAAAAAAAAATTAAAATAACTTCAAAATCATAAATAAGCTTTATTCTCAAGCTTAGAGATCTTTAAAACAAAAATCCCTATCAATCGATTTTGGAAAACAATTTTTTTTTTAACTTTTTTTTTCAAGTTTTCCTATGTTTCTTGGATTTCCATCACATCTTTTATTATATCCGCAAAGTTAAAAATTTGAAAAAAAAAAAGAAAGTAGAAGAAAGAAATAAACAATACGAGTTCAAATTAGTAATAAGAAAAGCTCGATTATACATTCATTAGTCTGTAATTCAAGCTTATTTCGGGTTCATGCCTTAAAGAATTTTTGTTTTTTTTAATTTAACGCGCACGTTTTTTTTTATTTAACATCTATGGTCACTGGCGCCCGAAGCTTTCTCAGTTGCAGTGCCGGCCTCCGGACAGTGTTCTCAGGTTACAAAAAACACTGTCCATTACCAAACAGTGAGCTGTAGAGGCTCCTAGGAAGAAAACAACTAAGGACAGCATAGTTGGGCTCGAACTCGTGGGAGTCCAGTATGCTAACTACTCAGCTATTCCCCTCCCTGTAAAGAATTCTTGTAGTTCATATAAACTAGTAATAACTCAAGGGCTAAATGTTATTGCCCACAAGAGACTATATAAAAAACCTCATGAATTGACTCATTGATATTTTTTAAAAATGAAAAAAAAAATAATTACTATAATTTGGTATTTCAGCCGTTTTCCGACTCAGTATGGACTTGGAAGAACTTTATAATCGTGATTTAAGCAATAGAAAGTCAGAAGAATTTCAAAGATTATCGCAAAAACTCACAGAAGCAATTGACAAGGAGTACGAAGCTCTACCTGGAACTCAACGCTCAAGATTGATTGGAATAAAGTGAGTGATCCACTATTTGTATGTTTTCAAAATATTCCTTTTATAAGCAAAAAAAAAAACAAAAAACAATCTGATGTGAAATAATCACACGACTTTCTCTTACTTCACTTTCATTGTTGTCATTGACAAATTTTCTTTAAACTTGTGATACACATTAGATGTTTAGTACCCTTTCAAAGGTAATTTTAGCACATATTTAATTCTCAATAACATGATATAGATGATAGAATTGTGTAATAAAAAACAAAAATGGCACTTTATAGGAAACCATCCCTCTCCCAAAACACCTCTTGAATGAATTTTTCCAGAAAAAAGTATTAAATAGACCGATGATTATATTTACATAAAGTTTTAAAAAAAATAGTAGAAATAATAATATATTTAGTGTAAATATGGACTTACTCAAATAAAATCGATCAGAATTCTGATCGGATTTGCCAGTAAATCCAGAAAAATATGGTGTGAAACACTCACATGACTTTCTCTTACTCTAATTAACCCTAACCCTATGGCGCAACAGCCCATCAGGAGGGCATGTGGAAAGCACGCTGCAATTCCCTCGCCCGTTTAGATCCGACCTTCGCTAGCTAGGGCGCTACTAACGGCTGCAGCTTCTCACTTTTTATCACGATGCTAGATCAACCCGACTTTTGCCCTCACGAGAATCGAACCCTGAATTCTCGTGCGAAAGGCGAGTGCGCCTTAACTTATCAAATTTTTTACAAGCCATCACGATGTGTTCCATATCTTCTGTCTTGTTGCATACTTATACATAATGAAGATTCAGTCTGTCTTTTTTTTTAAAGAGATATTATCTACATACTAAGTGTGCTCAGATTTTTAACTTCTTAGATTTATACTGCTCTTACAATTTTAGCTAAGAGATTATGCCACAAAATTTTCATTCAGGTAATGAAGTTCTTGGTAATTTATTTCTAAACATAAACTAAATGTGCTTAGTAAGCACAGCAAATTAAAAAAAAAATTGTTAACTAGAATTTTATTAATTGCAGTAACTTCTCTTACTCTTTAGTAAGATTGAAATATTGGGATCGTGTCAAATTTTCGAATTGAGTTTTCACCGGAAATACATGTTTTCGGGTTCCCTGAGTTCGAGAAAAATAGAATCCTTAGCGAATGGTTTATGTGGGTGTGTGTTTTTATGATTAAATATCTCAAAAACGAACAGTTGTAGATAGCACAAACTTGTTATTCCGTTTAAATACCAAGACCGCATCTCACTTAAAGGTTTGTGAAGTCAAAATCCATCATCCGGAAATGCGACTTTATTGGATCATTAAACGACTTATTTTCACTTTTTTGCGATTTTCAAAGAAATGACTCAGATTTCTTAAAATTCCTGCAAGCATTAGTGCCTATCACTTTTATTGGAAACATTTCTCCAAAACAATTGTTTGGGGGGGGGGGTCCTAGGGGAAAAGCAATGTTTGCTTCCTCTTATATACCTCATCGGTACAGTTCTACTACCTATATAATGTTAAAGTAACTGTAGAAACAGTTACAATTCCAAACGTGAACAAAATCGGTAGCTGGAACTGCGATTTTACGGAAAAGATTTTGGAGTTTTTTTTATAGAATTTTCTCGAAAACGGCTGTAGGGATTTTCTTTAAGCTTGGAATGCAAACTTCTCAGATATAATCCTACCAATTTTATTTATAACATTTTTTTGGAAAAATTCATTTTAACCGGTTCTGGGAGAACTCATATCAGCTATGGTCAAACTTAAACTGCCGCCACAAGATTTCAGAGTTGGCTGCCACATAGGTGTGAGTGTATGTAGAACTTCTATCATCATTTTTTATGACAACCCCAACTTTAGTAAACATTGCGATTGTGATCAAAATTTGTCTATCCAATTGTATTATGAATTGCGTAAGAAAATGTCTGTTAACGTTTCACTACAATTTTTATGGTTTTTGTTTTTTTCATTTGGTGATTGTGATATATAAAATTTTGTAATTTTAATAATCATTTTCAGAGAAATAAAGGGTGAACCTGTGTGGGTGAGAGCTCATGTGGATCTAGTTTCAACAGGATTTGATGATGAACAAAGAATCCATGATGTGATTAAAAATAAGATATTCGCTTCCAGACGTATAGGTCAATTGGTCGTACAGAATTTGAATTTTCAAAGATTTGGAGGTGAGATTTTTTTTTGTTTTTTAGTTAGATATAGTAATTGTTATAAATTGATTTTTCAGACACGATTGACAGATATAATACCGTAATAATTTCGATTGAATACATCCTTATTTTTTTTTTTAATTAGAGATTCAGTTACCCTATTTTAACTTTGTTTTTAAAATATAATTTACGTTTCATTTAAGTCCTTCAATGTTTTAATTTGTTTATTTAATTTTATTTTTTATTTGTACGATTTTTTTTTTTACATTTTAATCTTTTATTCTTTATTTCTTTTCTTTGTTTTTCTTTTTTATATATATAATCACATTCTACCGATTTACTTGCTCGCAAAAACAATGAGCAGAAGTAGACGACCCTAACATGGAACTGCCAACATGTTCACATTCTCAGATGCAATGCGATGATGGTGTGACATGCATAGAACAAGAATTAAGATGCAATGGACATAAGGACTGCCCGTTAGGTGAAGATGAATCCGGCTGTCCTAATGGTAAGCTCAAACAATTGAAAAAAAAAACGTTCTGGCAGCTTTTCTTCTATGTTTCTTTTTCATTTTAAATTAAATACTATTATTTTTTATTAAAAATTTTCTTTTATTTTAATTAATTTAAAGTACAGCTGAGTTCACTTATGACTATTTATTTTATTTTTAGAAAACTTGGTTTTAGATTCATTTCATCAGTCAAGAAAGTTTATGTTTGATACTACGAAGCAATACATTCCACAGCCTAATACTTTTCTACAAATCTTGCATACAATTATTTATTTCATTTCATATATATAAAACACTCAACAGATCACTAAATTTACTTTTAATAATTCATTAATGTCGACACAAATTAGGTCTATCAAAAAATAGGGTTTCCTAACATTCCAATTTCTTGGTAAAATAAATCGAGAAAAATGTATCCTATAATA
>JAAEAF010000073.1:0-65084 GCA_011037195.1 Triatoma infestans
ACTCTGCTTCGCAAGCTACTTTAATTTCCGAGACCTTCGTTCGTAGGTATCACTTGCCAACAAGTCGTACATCGCATTTAACTACCATATCAGGCATAGGTGGCCAGCCTGTTAGCTGTAACCGTACATGCTCATTGTCGCTCCTGTCTAGGATAAATAATTTCTCTTTGGACGTTACTTGTGATGTTGCTCCATTTACGGCCTTTAAATACGAAGTCTCTGCTGCGTCCTACAAAAAACTAAAAGCTAAAATAGAATACATAAAATTCGCTGAAGAAGCACTTCCCTACAACGAAATCGATATAATTATAGGCGCCGAGTATATTGAAAAATACTTATTAAATCAAAAGATTACAGTGGAAGACATAGTTCTTCGGGATTCACAATTTGGTTGGATGGCCACTGGGTTTGTCTGCCCCGGCGGTGACAAACAAAATTCTATATTGTCTCACGTCGCACTTCATTCACATGCCATTTTTTCGATAGAAGATCAGTTACGAATGTTTTGGGAATTGGAAGAAGTAGATGTCCCTAATATAGTCACTAGGGAACAAGAAGAATGCCATCGGCATTTCGAAGATACATATCAGCGTAACGAAAACGGTCAGTTTGTAGTACGGTTACCATTGAAAGGCTGCCCTTCTTCGTTAGCGGATAATCGTTTAGCAGCTTTACGATCATTAACCAAAATCGAATTATCGCTCCCAGAGATTCAGACTGAGTACCACAAATTTATCCAGGAGTATAAAGATTTGAAACATCTCGAAGCGGTAGAGCTTGGAAACGCCAATATTGGTATCCCTTATTTTCTGCCGCAATTATTAGTACTTCGACCTGACAAGACCACGACTAAATTGAGAGTAGTTTTTCACGCGTCTTCGAAGAATAGATCTGGCAAGTCACTTAACGACATTTTGAAAATTGGACCAGTATTGCAACCAGATCTGTTTGACATTGTTTTAAGGTTTGGGCAACATCGTATCGCGTTTTGTGCAGACGTAGAAAAAATGTATCGGCAGGTTCTTGTTCATCCGGAGGATAGAGAGCTTCAGAAAATTTACTGGCGAAGAGATCCTGCAGGACCATTGATGGTATGTCACTTAAACACCGTGACTTACGGTACTACTCCCGCTTCATTTCTTACCACAAAGTGTTTAGCCAAATTGGCAGATGAAGCCGAGGGTAAATATCCTGGTGCAGCAAAGGCAATTCGCCGTGATTTCTATATGGATGATCTGGTTACTGGGGCCGATACAGTGAAAGAAGCCACTTCGCTCCTTAAAACGATACATGAAATTTTAAGTACCGCCAATTTTCCTCTACGAAAATATATGAGTAATTCCAAGCTGCTACTCGATAGTGTTGATGAACAACTTATAGGGAATGCTGATGATAGAAAATTTTACAATGAAAACGTAAGTATTCTAGGTGTTTTATGGAAGCCAGAAAAAGATCCTTTGAGTATTTCGTTAAAGCTGAAAGAAATATCGCCATATTTGACAAAACGTATTATGCTAGCGGAAATGGCTCGCACTTTCGATATTTTTGGGGTGTTATCTCCGGTAACCATACGTGCGAAAATTCTTTTGCAAGAGCTTTGGCGTGAAAAGGTTGATTGGGATAGTAAAGTGCCTGAGGCATTGAGTAACAAATTCCTGAAGTATCATCAAGATTTATTTCGATTGAAGGATTTCTTCATTGATCGCTACTATTTCAAATCGGCTACCAACATAACAACCATTCAACTCATAGGGTTTTGCGATGCTAGTGATAAGGCTTATTGTGCAGCAGTATACTTGAGAGCGACGGATGTGCATAGTAGCATCTACACTTCGTTCGTTTGTGCTAAGACTGGGTAGCCCCGTTGAAGTCATTGACTATACCAAGGTTGGAATTGCAAGCTGCATTATTATTAAGCAAACTGATAACTAAAGTTCGCAATATCCTTAGCTTACCAATTCAAAACTTGTTCGCATTCACGGACTCAACGATTGTTTTGAGCTGGCTGGGCAAAACACCAGAAACATGGACAGTCTACGTTGCCAACAGGGTCAGTAAAATCCAAGAATCGCTACCTTCTTGCTGGCATTATGTATGCACAAAAGAAAACCCCGCAGATTTAGCAACTCGTGGTATTTCTTCGAAAAATTTCGTTGAGCAGAAGTTGTGGATATATGGGCCTCAATTTTTGATGTTAGATTTCGAGTCGGTTATCAAGGCAAAGTCATCGCTCAACAATGATGTTCGCGCTATGGCAGAAGCGAAGAAGACTAAAATTAGTAAGCACACTGTGAGTGAACGACTGGATACGTTATTTATAGATAAATATTTTTCTTATACTCATCTGATTTCGTTATTGGATACATACGAAGGTTTATTGCGAATTGCAGGAAATCGGAATGTCGGTCGAAGTGCACGAATACTATTCTTTTAGCTGAAGAGCGTAAACAATCTTTATTTTGTATTATTCGTATTGTTCAACTATCACATTATAGTAATGAAATCTTATGTTTGCAGAAGAATCAACCACTATCGAAAACTAGCGCGCTCAAGTCCTTGGACCCGTTTATAGATGAAAAAGGTATCTTAAGAGTCGGAGGAAGACTTAGAAAAGCATCTCTATCCTCTGGCAAAAAACATCCGATCCTTTTGCCTGCAAGGACTAATTTTACGAGAATCTTCGTTCGTCACGTTCACGAAAAGTACTTCCACGCCACTAAAACATTCATTACTGGGTTTATTTCAGCTCAGTACTGGATAACAAATGGGTTTGTAAATCATGTAAAGCAAATAACACGTTCTCGCATCACCTGCATTCGTTTTCGAGGAGAGGTCAAGCAGCAAATTATGGGACAATTGCCTGCATTCCGTGTGACTGAATCCGAAGCTTTCTCTCATTGTGGTGTAGATTTCGCCGGTCCGTTCACGTGCAAGTGCGTTGGCCATCGAACGACTAGGAACTTTAAGGTTTACATTGCTTTATTCATTTGTCTAGCTTGTCGCGCCGTCCATATTGAAGTAGTGTCGAGTTTGACAACAGAAGCATTCTTAGATGCTCTGAAGCGGTTTATATCTCGTCGTGGATTGCCCAAAGTAATTCTTACTGATAACGGCCGTAACTTTGTTGGTGCCAAAAACTACCTAAATCTTAATAGTGATAAATTAATGCAATATGCCTCATCCGAAGGAATTCATTGGTCATTTATTCCACCAAGGGCACCTAATCATGGAGGCTTATGGGAAGCCGCTATAAAATCAGCGAAGTATCACATGATTCGTGTGACTAAGGGTAGAGTGCTATCCTTTGAAGAATATCAAACTTTGTTTACACAAATTGAAGGAATAATGAATTCCCGGCCATTGTGTTATCGTAAAGCGGGCGATCAGTCCATTGTACCCATAACGCCGGCCCACTTGGCTGTTGGGCGTGCAGTTCTTACCAACTTGGATCATGGAGTGGAAAGACATAACGGCATTTCGAGATTTTATTTTTTGCGGGAACAAATAGTACGCTCCTTTTGGCAGGCGTGGAAGGGCGATTATCTGTCATCGCTGCAAACTCGCAATAAATGGACAAGGGAAAATCAAAACTTATCTATCGGTGATATCGTACTATTGAAAGAAGACAACCAACCTCCGAGCATTTGGCCTTTAGGGATCATACCGCATGTCTACCCGGATCAAGAAGGAAGAGTTCGCGTAGCAGATGTGAAAACTAGCGAAGGAGTTTATCGACGAACTATTGCAAGGCTTGTATTGCTTAATGCTAATGAACCTTGAGGTTCATTCGGGGGGCAGTAAATGTTAGAAGACAATTTATAATTACTAAATAAAAATCATATGGTTATATTAATGTTCTAAAAAATCAAGTGTGTTTTCGTTGGCAAAAAATCATTGTAGTTGAATCTGAATAAAAAGAGTATTTGCTTTCGTTTAGTACACTTTTCGTTGTGGTTATTCGTACTATTATTGTACTACTTTGTTTATGTACAATTATATTTTTCAACCTTTAAAGTGTTTATCTTAAATTTATACAGTCCATTCGATTAGACATTAAACTTACCAAGAATCAGCGCAACATACAAACAATTGTGATTGACAAATTTTGTAGTTAGCGTACCAAATTTAATGAAATTCGTCGGTGTTTTCATGGCGAAAATCGCAGAAAACTGATACAATTGTTCAGTAAAGACGCACTTCCGGTTTACTAATTTTCTTCAAATTCGGAATTTTGGCAATCTATTTATTTTTGACAATTATTTACAATGGTGTGGATAGTGGTATTGTATAATCAACTGAGATAGTACTTTAGAGAAATACAAATCCTACCCCTTTTCCAAAAGCTCCCTTAAATGAGTTTACCCGGAGAAATGTTACAAATAAAAGTTCTAGATCTTTGTATGAGTAGTTGATATGTCATTTTTAAAGAAAACCGTTGAAGCCATTTTTGAGAAAACCGAAAAAAACATGAAAAATACCATTCGGTAAAGTGGGACTTCCGGTTGGGGAATTTTGCCACATAACATACTGTCGGATCCCATGGTGATACCTGAACGGAATATCAAGTTTGAACTTCCTATGATTTTTCGTTTTTGAGCTATACTGTTCATATACATATAAACAAACACATGCAGACCATTTACTAAAAACCACTTTTTTGGACTCAGGGGGCCTCAACACACGTATTCCCGGTGAAAACTCGGTATCGAAAATTAGTCACGATTACAATTCTTCTTTTCACTAGGAGTAAGAGAAAGTAAAAATGAGCAAGTCTAATCTGACAGCCCTTTCAGTTCCTCTAATAAAATGAAGTTACCTGAAATAATGTTTCAAACCAAAGTTGAGATTCGTTTAATGGAAATCGTTAACGTAATTTTCGAAGAATATCGGAAACACATGCGCACACACATACCAATTTCTACAAACTACCGACCTCAAAAATTGTATTTCAGATGAACACTTCACTTTTGGAAAACCTTACACAAATGCAATACTTCCTTCTAACAACAATAAGAGAAAGTAAAAAAATAGATAATAAGAAATAAGCAACAATAAGACAAAACTGGGTACAATATTACTACTGCTTGGAAAGCTAGGTGCAATATTACAACCACTAAGAACATCCACTATTTTGATATGTGGTGGTGAAAGATAAATAATCACGCACGGATCAAATTGTAGCAAGATCCTGTGGAAAAGACTTAATTTTAGACGTTCAGAAAAGTATGTGATATAGGAAGAACATTCAGACCATAGATAAGTTTCTTTTATAAAATTGAAATGAAGAGGTGTATGGTTTTGTGATAAAACATAATATTTCCTGTAATCTTGGTGAAACTGTGAAAGTGTTGTGGTGCTGTGAGCGGAACAGCATTTCAGATGTTTAACTTGAACCGCTGATATGCGCACAGAAATAGAAAAGATAATAAGATAACAATATTCGTGTTACTTGCTAAGCCGCACATCAATAGGATTACATGATTCTATAACATATTATATATATATATATCAGATGTATCATATATATATATATATATACATATATGTATATATGTATATATGTATATATGTATATATGTATATAATATACTACACAGGGGAGGAAGTTGGCGTTTGAAGAAGAAAAGCTCTTCAACAATCTTTTGAATGAAATTCATTGTATTTTCTATTTAGCGAGTGGAACACATCCGCCTGATGCTGATATATTTAATTATATATTTTAATGAGGGCGGTTGGTTAAGAACAATGGACGAAGATGTTGTAGTACATGGCGGCATGAGGAGAAAGCTCTCCCCCCCCTCCACGGTCGCTCTTTCCCGGAACACCTTGCTGCCATACAGATTGTCGACTGAAAGAGCGCGGGCACTTGTAGTCAGAGAGCCAGTGGGGAGGGGAACCTGTTAGAGCGAACAGGGATTCTCAGTAGGCCTATTCATCCTCTGATTAATACAGACGTTTGTGTTGGACCAATAGAAAGCTGACTCACTATAGAGAACGGAGCTGTTCTAAGAGCGTCACCTCGCCCCTCTCGTGCTCTTTACCTCTCAGCCAGCGCTACTTCATTAAATATAGCTGTAATTCTTCCTTACAACTGAGCACCAAGCAGACATTACATATATATACATATATGTATATATATATATATATCTCACAGCAATATTTAACTTATGTCATTTCGATTAACTTTTATTAAATTTAAATTTTTCACATCCAAAACATCTCATTTATTTACAAATTTTATAAAACCACCAAACTTGGACAAATAACTCTCTCCATGACTTTTGCTACTGTAGGCGTGGTCTTTGGAGCACCAGTGATAATTCTTAGTTCTGGGTGATATCTAGCTTCTTCAAAGTTGATCCCGATGCTGTAGCAATAAGTTCGGTGGCATACTCCATCACAGTTCTTACATATGACTTATATGCCTGGATTAGCAGTTTTTGAGAAGTACCCCTATAGTTCGTTTGTCTGCTTAAAACATTCCTCTTTGAATACCGAAGACATACATGTTGTTTGGTGGAGAGGGTGAAAAGCTAGTATTCGTTCTTTACGGGGTTCACCAGCATTTCATTTCTTTCAGATCAACTAGCCAACACTTCTAGTCCTCGTGTTAGTTCCTGCTGCAAAGATTTAATACAACTGCCCAAATCAAGTGATCATCCGCGTAAAGCAATTCTTATATCCCGGGTATTTTCTGAATTTCTTCTACTAGGTCATCCATCAACAACATAAACAGGAACGGGCTGATTTCTGAGCCTTGAGGATTTCAAGTGTTGTTTTGCCCGTTCAAGGCATTGACTTCTGGATTGCAATGTAAACATATTCTATACTTGTTGTGCATTGAGAACTAACATATCCCCCCCCCCAATCTGTTTATGTTAAGAGCCACTATGCTTGTGTAAAATTCCACATTTTAATCAAATTTGCCAATTAAAATTTATTGTTTCACTATTTCAAAATCATTCAACACAATCACGCAACATTTTTTTAAGTATCATAATTATAATAGAATTTTGTAACTTATTAAATCTACTTATATTACCGAGGGCAGAAAGTACAAATCTTTTGTTTTTAATGGGGGCAAAGTGAAGGGCACGATCAGAAATAGTTATTAAAGATAATTTCTGTTATAAGTGGTAACGGGAAGTGGAGGGGATTGAACCCTGAGACCGCTCCAAATTAGAGGTGTTCTGCCGGCCGAACGCCCTGAGCGCCACTTCCATGCTAGATCGTAATTCTAGATCGAACACCACTTCCTGTCCACACTCAGCCAACTGTTCAAAAGTAAAAAGAAAATTACCTACTCCCCCCCAGTACTACAAATTATTAAAACGTAACTTTTCCATCACTTTGGGAAATAGAACTAAAATGTTTCAGTTTAGATTTAATTTATTTTATAAATGTTATTTATTTTTAGTGCAACATTTTATTACCAATAATATGCAGCTGACTCAGCAATTAAAAACTATTCATTAATCTGATAAGATAAGCGTGTACATTTTTCTAATTTTCAATAAGTCGGAAGATAGTGTTGGCGTTAATTAAGTTAAGTGTAGTGTGTTGATCGTGATAACTG
This sequence comes from Triatoma infestans, assembly GCA_011037195.1. Lineage (NCBI taxonomy): Eukaryota > Metazoa > Arthropoda > Insecta > Hemiptera > Reduviidae > Triatoma > Triatoma infestans. The sequence continues at coordinate 7,577 of JAAEAF010000073.1, forward strand.
ACGTGCTGTTAATAGGAAGTCCAGCTACACTTTAAAAGTGATTTTATGTTAGTCAGACGATTAACTAGACCACAGATAAGCAACAACACCACTCCGCACACTCGCCATCACATCACTCACTACTGCATTGAAAAAAAAAACCTGATGTGAAATACACACACGACTTCCTGTTAGTGCAGTTCTCACAGTTCGGGGGTTAGGGGAAGGTGGAATTTTAGGTAAATGTTTAGTTGTCCTCATAGTCAGAAAGTGGTGGAAGAAACGTTGCCATTGATGATGACAGATGGGGGTGGCTCAATTTAGCAGCTGTCTTACAGAATTTACTAACTTTCAGAACTCACTATCTTGAGTTTTCCCGGAAAAATGATCCAGGTAATGGTTGAATTTTTAATAATTATATAAAGCAAGTAAAAAGAAAACAATGTTATCTAATAATGTAACAGTGCACAGCATTTCTATGACGGACATTTCATTGTATATAATGTGAAATTTTGTTAAGAAATATAATTGATCTGTGTGTGAATTACGAAGCCAGCAGGAACATGGCCCAGTTGCAGTTCTAACGGGGATCAGGGTTTTGGTCGCCAACCATTCTGCACAAAACATTAACAGACAGATGTTCAGTAACCGCTGGATCGGTAGACAAGGACCGGTAAAGTAACCTTCCAGATCGCTGATCGCTTGATTTCTTTCTTTGGGGATATCTCAAAGAAAAAAATGTTTGCCAAGGAACCAATAACTCCAAAAGCATTTAGAGAAGACTTAATCCAATCCTGCTTAGCAATTCCAACGTCATATGTTGGGCAGCGACTGCGCTTGTGCCATTAAAGCCGAGAACGTCATTTTGAATAAATAGGAAATATTTTTTTATCGATTTTTGTAAAAAAAACTAGAATATTGTTGTGGTTTAATGATGTTTTACCTGATTTTTAAGTCCCTTATGGTTTTAAAATAGGTTTCAAGTTTTATTAGCATTTGAACTCTCTTATTTATTAGAAATTAATAAGAATATCCGCTTTTAATTTTAGTCTATGAAATAGAGAAATAGGAAAAAAACGACGAAAATGTAATATTTATGATTGAATATCTCGATATCGGTTTAAAGTGATTGGCGGCAATTTTCTTCATTTTTTTAATAGTTTTCACTACAGCAGTACAAAGTGAGGGTCAAAAGGAAATTGCCACTTTCTACCACCGATTTAAGGTGTAACGCGGCAATAAAATCAAAAAACACTAACACCATTACAAATTAGAGCAAAAATACTTCATCGAACTTTATGTTCACTTTTTAGATATCTTCCTTCGTTTAAGAGTTATTTCAAAAGTGGCCCGTTTAAATAGGGCACTCTGTAGGAATCCCCAACCACCGCTACATTTATCTTAGCACCGCAACTAAAATCTGATTAAAAATGCCAAGTTTGAAGAAAATCTGTCAGTTTTATATTTGTATTGTCTGTGCTGTAAGAGAAAAATGTGAGAGGTTTTACATGATTTTTTTAAATGAAAAAAAAAGGAAAATTGAAAAATTTTGTCTATCGAGTAAAGTTTAATGCCGAGAGAGAGAGATATATATATTACGTTTTGCTTTTATTTATTTAATAATAAATAAAATCATTCAGTTTTATGCCTGAATGATCAGGCAAAACTGAAGATAAAATAGATTTGTATAATAGTTATTCGATATGTAATAATTATCTTGGATAAAAAGATAGATAAAAAGCTTTATTACAAATATACATATTACATTAATAGTAAATACAAGTTCCAATGTACATTAAATTATCTTGGAATATATGGAAGAGAGAGAGAGAATTAGAGACAGCAATAATAATAATACTTATGTGTGTAATACTTATGTGTGTAATAATAATAATATGTGTGTAATTACATTGGCAAGCAGGAATCCATCTTTAAGTAAAATAATGGCGGAGTTCTAGAAATGGTGGGGATAGGTGGGAAAAGTAGTGTTAAACAGAAACAAAATTGTAATAATTATGGGCGGAGAGGGCAGATTACTTGAATTACCCCGCCGATAGTCACATCTGTTCGTCGGATTAAACAGGAAATTCCAGTCATCTTTCTTGTTGCCGGGACGCTGGCAGGTCGCCTGTTATGTTCCACATTCTCTCCTTCCATGTTTTACCAATTTACACAAAAACAAATATTACTACGAATTTCAAATGAAAATACAAAAGAAAGACTTTATTTCTGTTATTTTTTATTGTTATTTATTTTTATGTTTACAGCTTCTATAACAAAATACAATGCTTATATTTTGTATAGAACAATACTATTTATTATTTGTAGAAAAACAATGTGGTCTGTTACAACAACGACATTTGTGTTAGGGCTTGTCAGTAGGTTCACTGGATTGGTCGGACTATTTATTGGAAAAATATTGAATAAGAATGCCGAGACAAAAGTGGAAAAACACTTGTATAAAAATTGGTCCAGAGAAAGTTTTGTTCGTCGAAAGGTTGGGACTTAGTCAGTGACTAAGAAGCATGTCACAATCGATGTACTGCTAATCGAGGAAGCGTAATAATCTAACCAATCCACCCAAATGGTTTCCTCTTACTACAATTCTTATGTTTCAACATGACGAATTTCCTTAAAACATTGAATTGTAACAACACATTAGTTGCCTTGGATATGTTACTGGAAGGGGGAATTACAGTAAGATATGGCGCTTCACAGGATCGCCTGTTCACAAACCCTTAAAAACATTTTCTACGTCTTCCTAAAAAACTAGTGGGCTGTATGGCATGACTTTAGTAAACCAAGTTTCAAGAAAGCGCTGTTTCCTTTTCTAGAAAAACTAAAAAAAAAAAAAAGTCCTTCAGAATATTCGTACTTAAAGTCAACTGATTTTTTCAATTTTGGTATTTTAGAACCACATTTAGTTCCCAGGAACTACATAAAAGTAGTCGCATAGAACAATATACTGCAGGGAAACTTTAAAAGGTAGCCTAATAAAAGGAAGTTCAAGAGAAACGCTGTAAAATCAATCTTCCTAGAAAAAATACAAATAAAACAAATAGACCTGGTTGTATCTAGTTTGTATACAAAGCACTCATTCATCTGTCTTATTACATGTAAGGCTTGCCAACATCTGACGTCATGGTCGCCCAATATCTTGCCAATTAATATCAATTTTCCGAAAAAAATGTTTCAAATATAAGTCATAGGCCATTATATACGTGATTAGTAAGCTAACTGTCAAAAAAAAATCGAAGAGGTTATTTTCGAAAAATAGCGAGAAACCTGAAAAACGAAACAAAAAATTAGGCAAGTCGCACTTGTGGTTGTCAGATTTAGCCGTGATCTTCAGCTGGTTATAATGGTGGTAACTTAATCACTTGCGATTTTTCGTTTTTGAAATAGTTTGTTTCACACACACACTCACAGTAGACATAGAGAACAGTAAGAGGAAGTAACAATAAATTATTGGAATGTTAGATCTAATAATACTAATAAACTTTTTTGTGTAATACAAACGAATTGGAGTCTGTATTTCATTTTATAGCGACGTATCCCACATTGAGAAATTTAGAATTTCTAATTTTAATAAGGATTTTTTGACAATAGCCCAATTAACAGAAATTTTAAACGGGATGTAGTATTAAAATATTTAGGATGGCTCTTAACTATACGCAACAACTTGGAATTTTATATAATTACATTTTGTTTTGTTTTATTTTACTTCGAAAGAAGATTTTCAGTTATATTTTGAAAAAAATTTTACTTTTATTTTATTTACTATTTTTTAATTATAATTTATTGTTATCCTTATAAATTCCCCTCTTCTCTGATGGTTTTATTCCAAGGGTATCTGTCTTTATGTATACATTTTTTATTGTTTTTACGGTGCAAATAATGATATGATTATTTTATTCATAACATCATGATAAGTAATGTTTTCTTTTTGTAATGATATTTTAAATAAAGACAGTTTATTATTATTACTAATAATCTTTTTATTACACGTGTGGGTGTGTTTTTGAGACACAACGCATAGATAGAAAGACATTTATTGCATGTCATTAAAATAGAGATACCAGTGGCAGCTAGTGTGCGAGACCAGCGGTCATGCAGCGGTTATTTATCATTACTGTTGATAGTTGATATGAATGTAAAGCAGTGTGGACGAGCTCAGTCAGAGAGGGGGAGTAGCGGCATTCATTCGGTGAACACCGTGTGTGGCTCCAGAATGAACTATTAAGTTTGTTACTAGTAAAAGCAATTACTGTTGCCACTAGGTAGCTGCAAAACCAATTTCTTGTTCCTTGGAATTTCTATTCAGACTAGAACAAACACATACCTCACACATACACTTGCACAACAGGACTCCAGATACATAATACTAATGTGTACAGATACACACACGAATGTTTTATATATATATATTTCCCCACCGCCACATCACCGCCAACTATTTCTGTATAAATACCAACTCCAAGTAAATAAATGATTAAAAGATAATTGTAACTTTATAAACAAATAAGTTGTTCTCTTTGAGCTACTACTAAAATCATAATTTAATGCACCTTCCCATGCCGCACTCTGCGTAACATTCCACGGGGAAATTATCTGTCTGACAGTGTATAACCGCCATCTTGGTTAGCTTTTCATGCGAAAAGAGCCAGACGGAATTCCAAGGATCTTCAGCATTCATTAACTGCAACATCTATTTGAAACCATACGAGTATCTAGGTAGGAAATTATGATGTGAAACACTATTTATTTTTCAATTAGATTTCTCGAATTCCAAGGAACAATTATTTGTCTTCAAACTTGGAAAATTTGCAACATACCTAGTTAGTGGTAATGGTTGCTGTAATCGTGCATTATAATAAAGTAGTTGGTTACAGAGAAGCCTAGTAAATTTATAAATAGGTTGACAATGTGTAACAGGAAAAACAAAATCGGAACAAAAGTGGGGGAGGGGGAGTGAATATGCAGTGAATTACTGTAGATAGGCTGTACACATTTAACACACTCACTCATGTTCATGGATTGCAGGTATCAGGTACAGTTGGATATCACTTGAGCACATTGACTTTGGTGTCTTCGGGAAGAATTATCTTGTACTGTACGTGAAGGAAGAAGATATACTAAAACAGTGATAAAAGAGGAGATGGATTTGTGAAATTCATGGTATTGTTGTGTTGGTTACTTTTCTAATATAAGGTCTTTAAGATCTGTATGAAAAGTGTGACTGGAAACATAGAAGAGAGCGTGGACTATCGTTTTGAGGACTTTGGATTGGAATGGCTGGATCAGCTGGAGATTGGAAGACGCATGGTCGCACTGTTATTAATGAAATGAAAATACAAAATTTATTTATTAGTATATTAAATGTAGATTTGGTTGTATAGTTCTTAGCATTAAAAGAAATGTTTAAGTTATGATAAGGGCGCAAACCCATGGTTTATGGGGCGAGGTGAACTTTCATTAAAATTTGGGAAATTAAACTAAAATTTTCATAGACAATATTAACCTTCAGATTATATCAGCTGGTTTGTGGACAGTTCAGTTAACTACAGCTTCTTTTACTCCAGGAAGCAGGTATTCCTATCAATATTAATACGTAAACATCAAAGAAATCATCAAACTCAGTACTGGCAGGATGAACTATTGCATTCTCAAAGTCGTGTGATTTCTTTCACACCATATTTTTTACAAAAGAAAGCAGGAAACGTTTTAAAAATCGATCTTATTTTTAGCTTTACTAAAGAACGAGCACTAACAATGAAGGCTTGAGGAAAAGCCTGTTCTCTATTTAGAATATTTAGGAACGAGAGAAAAGTGACTGCTTGTCTATGGCCACAGACTAGGAAAAAAACTTTAAAAAAACAAAAACGGATATACGGACAGTAAAAATTGAACCATATTTCTTTATGAGTCCCTTTTATTACTGGGTATCCAGAAAAGAAAGAAGATAAAAGTAATACTGGCTTGAAGATAAGGGCTAACGTTTTATTTAACAACAACAGCATGAACTGCAGATTACCGGACAGTGGAAAGGCTTGTATTTTATTCGGCATTTTGGGTATGCACAGGGTTCGAAGTCTAATTGGAAAGAACGGAAAGATTAGGAGGAAACGGCTGGGCCCGGACAGGAAGACAAAGCTGGTCTTACACACTAGCGCGCTGACACATATATACCCTGGAATTTAAAATGAGAAAGAAGCTTATAAAAAGAGGAAGCAGAACTGAGGGTGGCGAGAGGCGGCCAATAGCCTCCCTGGGACTGCCAAATCACGTTTGGGCGGCTCTTTTAATTCTGTAATTGAATCAGTAAACGTCCCTTGCTCGATGGTTCTAAGCTGAGATGGGCCAGCTTAGAGCGGCATCACTTCGGCAAACTTCAATATGAAAATACAAAAACTGGATGGGGTGGAGCCATCAGCACAACCCCAGCGTTTTCATTAGTCTAAAAGGTTGATCAAATCAATTGGTATTTATTACCCATCGACAAAACCATACTGACTATTACTTCTTATTTTTATTTTATACAATCAAAACGTCAGTTGTTTATTTGCATAAGGACACTGTATGTTAATTATTATAAATTTATAGGGATAAAATATATTATTGCCATAATTTCTACCATTTGGCACTAAATTGAAAAACAATCGTTTTGATGCAATCAAACTCTAACTAACGAGACTTTACACATTCCTATAACAATCTATTGTGAACACTCACACCAATTTCTATTTCTGTTGCAATTCTCTCACAGTTCTATTTGAAGAATAACGATATAACTGTTTATTACATGCTCTCAGTACTGCACCTGGTGGACCATGTCTTAAACTGTAAATATATATATATACCTTTGTATAATATCTATATATACATATTGTTTTTGTGTATTTATTGAATATTTGACACATTGCAATACTTCCTGCTACATCTAGCAAAATAATAAGGATTGTAAATTTTGAATCGATAGCATGGAAAAAACGTTGTTTAAAGTTTTCGTTCTTCTTGTTAAGACCTTCAGAATTAAATCTCAATTTCGAATTGAAATTTGATCAAATTCCAGTCTGGTTTATTTCCAGTCTGGAAATAAAATTGATCACTTACTTTTAAGTTTTGTTCCATTAAATTCAAATAAATAGATAAAAACTGTCTCTTCATACTTGTGCCGAGGAGGACTTAGTATTGTGTCAGAAATTCGTGAAGCACAAAATGTTGAAGTGGCACACCTAATGGAGCTATCATCACCTGTTCTCCAACTTTCTTCATAATAAGTGGATGAATAAAAGCTCAAAAAAGAAAGAAAATCAAATCAGCAAAATTATATGAAAGGAAAATAATTCAAGGAAAAGTCAAAATTGGGGGGGGGCTGAATGTGTCACTACATTCTAAATAAGTTAATGTTTATTCAGTATTAAATCAAATCTGGGGTCTGTATAGCAGTTTGTAAGGTAAAAATTCCAACTTTGTTCATGAAATACTAAACTGCACGGCATATAAAATGAATAAAAAATAAAAGTTAGTAAAGTTTAATAAAACTTGACCAAACTAAATGTTCTGTAGAACTTTAAATAGAGCGAAAATAGATCTAGATTTGTAGATTTGGTGGTGGGGATATGCACGGGAATCAAGGATATTTTATCGCTCAACACAAAGAACTAGCAGCGGCTAGGGTGGAGAGAGGGAAGGAAATAACTTGGAATCGTTATGTGTGGGGTGAGTTGAAACGTTCCCAATACTCTGTCAGCAAAGTTTGGTTTCGGTTAGTTATCTGTGCGTGTATATGTATGTATGTGTAGTTATATTTGTTTGGCGTTCCCAGAAATAAATGTTAACTTCTCAACTTTGCAGGAACACTCTGCGCGCGCGCACGCACACACGCATTCTACACACACCATACACACATTAAAAGATTAAGAATAACTAACTGAAAATGTTTTTAGAACGGAAAAAATTTAAAAAGTTTGAACGCGCTCAACTGAAGTAAATAGTATAAATTTGTAAATCAAGCCTGAAACACTGAAAGCTGGTTTGTAGTCTGAAAATATTTCATTGAACTTTAGTTGGGTACCATCTCAAAAATATATCTATCTGGAATTCTTTAAAATGAGCTCTGATTTCTGAACAAGCTCTTCAGTGTTTTTCCTCTTCCTTTGATGATTACTAACATTTTCTCGAAACCGAAGTTTTGCATTTCCACAGTATCCACTTCAAAGTATATAATACTATATCAGTTTGACCGAGCTCCGAGGCGCGAGTATGGCCAATTTTAGCTTTCCAGTAATGAGTCATGAGATGGTCTGTCATTTATTTAGTTCATTTTTTATGTAAATGCGGTCATTAAGAGACGCTCTGATATAAATGAAACCACTGGCAGGCCCTGGATACAGAGCTGGGGGTTCACCGACCACAATGGCAGGTCGCTTTCACTGTGCTCTCAATCACATAATCTATTTGCCGCAAGAAAATAAAATACAATTCAAAATCCAAATGATAAATTGGTTAGAAGATTATTGATTGGAAGTCTTTATGTCATACGGCTCCCCCACTTTGATATATTAAGGAACAGGGCCGTTATAAATGAGTTCCTACGTCATCACTAATGATGCGCGACACAGCCAGCCCGAGTGACTGGAGGCAAGTGGGGGTTGAGGGTCCATCAGTATTGGAATGGGGAGGTAATGAATGTTTTCCAACACAAGCAGACGAGCAGCTCCTTAATTTTATTTCTCTATGGTGATGGAAAAAAAAGGATGACAGCAAGTCCAGCATGACCCACTACAAGTCGCAATTTTCCCTAACGCAACTCAATCTTTTGGAAACTGCTGTATGTAAATTTGACAAAACTTTTAGGGGTTTTGGACCAGATCTCTTCGCATCATTTATTGAAACATCAGACGTGAAGAATCATCACCTTCTCCTTGTTCATTCTACATTGTGTCTTTATAAACAGTGTAAGATCGCCGTACAATTAAAAGCCAGGGTACGCACGTTGTGCTATGTGTTGCAAAGCATTTGGGGATGGACGGACCACTGCTCCGAGATTATAAATTGAAGAAGGCACGCGGAAAAAAAAATCTCCAAAATTAGGACTTCCAAGAACCGAGACCTTCGTATCGAATTCTCTGATGATAACTGGAAAGAAAATAATCGGAATTTAATGATTTTTCAATTAGGAGTTCCGCTGGTCATATATTCACATAAACAGACTCGCTGACTACTCTCTAATTTCATTTTTTTTTTTTTTTTAATTAAAAATGTGACGACCCGAGAGTACGAGTAGTTCCTCTTCGAGCGAGAGAAAGTAAAATCTTCTTTTACCAATTGTATTTATTGCTTACTTATTGCTGTAGGAGCAAATATTGCAATCGTAATCAAGTTTTAAAAGTGAGTTCACCAGGAATAAATGCCTTCCACGAATGTCGGCACATGGGCTAAGTATCTTAAAAACTAAAATTTGCAGGAAGTTCAAACTTGCTACTCTGTTTAAATGCGACCAACCAATCAAATAACTAATTTTTAATATTATAATCTGTATTTCTAAAAGTTAGTCCGAATAACTGCCGGTCGGGTGGCAGGAGCAGCGGTTGAATCTTTAAAAATTTGGTGTTCTACCTCACACGACTTGGAAATTTTCACTCAATTGCATACGTAAGTATAGAGATGGTGTAGTATATATTGGGTGGCATGTAGAAACAGTGCCGTGTTTACATTGCAATCTAGAAGCCAGCACGAAAAATTACACAAGTTCAAATTACGTTTGAAATGTGATATCCTCAGAACACTATCAAATCAATTTCCAAGGAAAATATTTCAAATAAAAATGAATGATAGGTTTGTATGTTGTACAGTTAGCATTAACAGAGACGTCAGGCACGAAATATATAGCTATAAAGTGAGATAATTCCTTCAGACCGGTCATAAGTCATCCAAAGGAGCTACAGCTAATTAGCCAGTGCGAGGTAAACATCTCATCCTGCGATGTTTGATTTAATTTCTAAATATAATACATTTTCAAAATAACGTATAAATAATATTCAATTAACCTATTAAAATTGGTAGTAAAATATTAAAATTTCCAAGTGGCTGGTAGTTTTGCTTCCCTGTCTAGCTTGCTCTAAACACATCTATCTATCTCCTAGTATTTAATTGCCAAGCCGAGCAAAATTTTACTCCCTACGGAGATAACTATAGTTTTGACTTCCACCCTACTTGCAGAAGTGCTAATTCAACTTTTCCTCATATCCTGCCCATCTAATCTTTACTCATAATCCTGCCAATTATTGCTTATCTCAAACTTCTCGTATAATTAATGTTTTACTTTCTCCAACATGATAAATATTGTAGTAACGATTAAATCAATACTGATTATAATATCACCATTTTTACTTTCTCTTACTCCTAGTAAGAGGAAATATTGTAATCGTCCCAAATTTTCGATATCGAGTTTTCACAGGAAATATCCGTTTTGAGGTTCCCTGAGTACAAAAAAGAGGTTTTTAGAAATGTGTGTGTGTGTGTTGGGTTTGAATAGCATAGCTCAAAAACGAAAAATAGTAGAAAGTTCAAACTTGATATTCCGTTTAGCAATCATCATGGCATCCGACAGTAGGTCATCTGTCAAAATTCCTCAACCGGAAGTACCACTTTATAGAGTGTTTTTTTTTATTTACTTTGTTGCAATTTTCTTGCAAATGGCTCCGACGATTTTCTTTAAACTTATTAAATCAACTACACATACAGAAATCTACAATTTTTATTTGAAACATTTCTTTGGGAAAAGGATTTAAGGGCACTTTTGGGAGAGGGTTGGGGTTAGGTTGTTCTCTAAAGAGCACTTTATTACACCATTCTATCATCTAAATAATATTAATTAGAATTAAATATGATGTTGGTACTGTAACTGAGAGGTTCAATTATTGGAAAAATATATTTAACCCTTCTATTGAGTCGATAAGATTGCATTTTGCTGAGCCATTGGTACTGAATGAATTATTAGATTCTCCATTCACCCTGACTGAGTTGATGTCTTTTTTAAATAAGGCTAAACATGGGAAAGCTCCGGGAACGGATCGTATCCCGTATGAATTTTTAAAGAATGCCCCCGTGAATTTTCTTGAAAAAATGTTATACTATCTAAATAAAATTTACGATACTGCAAACGTCTCCAAAAGTTTTAAAGAAGTAATTATATTTCCAATACATAAAAAAGGTAATTTCGTTTGAAGGATTAGTATGGTGAGTGTGAGTGTGCGTGCGTGTGTGTGTGTGTGTGTGTGTGTGTGTGTGTGTGTGTCTGTGTATACAATAGCTAGATGTAAATATTTTGTGAATAGCTAACTTATTATGAATGCTAGTATTTATTTGAATGGAAGTATTTATTTGCATGAATGATGTATGTAGGTTAATAAAGACAAAATTTGCAACATCAAATATAAGATATTATGGCTATGGCCTCGTAGCTAATGCCAAAAAAAAAAGAAAAAAAAAAGGGCCCTCCAATTTAATTAACAATTATCGCCCCATATCTTTTGCAAATACGATCGGAAAACTGTTCACGGGATTATTACTGGACAGATTGCTGTTATGGGTTGAAGATAAAAATATATTGAGTGAATTTCAAGCTGGTTATGGGAAACGGTACTCAACAATAGATAATGTAAACACTCTTATGAGCATTATTAAAGTTAGGTTGAGACAAAAAGACAAAAAGTGTGGCATTTTTTATTGATTTGAAGGCGGCTTTAGATCGCATCGATCGATATGCGCTATTTTTTAAATTGTGTCAGATTGGGGTGTCTTCTAAGATGCTGAATATTTTACGACAATTATATGCCGATACCAATGCTTTATGGTGTGACAAAAGTCTGTCCGATGGTTTTCCGACTGATATGGGAGTTAAACAATGTTGCTTATTAAGCCCGCTCCTTTTCTCGTTATTTTTATACGATATAGAGAATTATTTAGACGGAGGTATACGAATTAAGTATACGTACTGTCATTAATTTGCTGGCTTTCACAGACGATATAGTTCTGTTATCCACGAATAAGTTGTATTTACAAAAAATGATTAACCAGACTGAAGAATATTGTTCAATTTAGAACACTCAAAAGTAGTAGTATTTAAGAAGGGAGGAAGGCTGGCAAATGAAGAGAAGTGGTGATATAAAAAGAACAGAATTGAGGTTGTTAATAATTATAAGTATTTGTCTTTCCTCAAATTTATCATTAGAAAAACACTTTAAAGAAAGATTATCAAAAGCTAAATTATCTATTAATAGTTTTAGTAATGTGTTAATGAATAAAAACATACCTTTTTGGTCAAAACTACAAATATTTTATGCCGTTTCAAGGGCGATAATTTGTTATGGAGCACAAATATGGGGATGTGTTTGGTACAGCAAGGTCGAAGCTTTATTTAAGTTTTTTATCAAGAAAATATTTAATTTATCACTAAATACACCAAATTATATTTTATATTTGGAAACTCATCTATTCCCGACGTTTGTGTTTATACTTTCCTTGCACTTAAAATATAATTACAGGTGTTTGGACCTTGCTCCCAACAGGAATCCCCAAATTGTAGTTAAAGAAGTAATTCATCAAAAGTTATTCTGGTTCTGTGATTGGAGAAATATTTGTGATAAATATGGAATTCCGTTAGACAGATTAATTAATAGACAAATTAAAATAATAGATGTTGTAGCTGTTATTAAAGAAAACCTTTCTAATAGATATAAATCTGTCCTTAAACAGCAAATATCACACATGGTAAAAGAATTTTTTTTTTTTTGTTTTTTAACTTTTATTTGAAATTTACACCTGCACTCGTACAGTACAATAAGTAAATATGCTGTGTGTACAATAGAAAAGAATTTAACTTTAATAATTATATCTATAATAACTCAGGTAGACAGTCAATAAGTTGGATATTTAAGATACGTGGGGAATTACTATACCTGAATAAGTACTGTTTTGATAAGGAGATAAAAACGTGCTCTCTCTGCAATACTAGAGAAGATGAAGATATCTTCCATTTTATAGCTATCTGTCCAATTCTAATTGAATTTAGATTATTGTATCTTAATAAAGCACAATTAGATAGAGAGGAGAATAAATATTATGCAAATGAAAAGACTGGGGTAGCTTAATCAAATTTTGGAGACAGGCATGGCAAAATAAATATTTTTTGGTATCCGAATTTAATTATTAATGAACGGCGATGGAGGATCTTATGCAATAATTAAAATTTATTAAATGAGGTATTATTTGGTCTGTTTGTTCTTGGTAGATAGCATAGATCCCCAAGTGAAAGAATATAATTTGCAAACAAGTTTTTGATTTATAAATTGATTTTTACTTTTTCCAAAATTCTATTCCGTTTTTTCATTTAATATTCTCTCTCTTCTTTTTCTGTTACTTATGTATTTCAGTACCCTTATTATTGTTTATATAATGTTAATTATTTTACTTTCTAATTATGAAAAATAAGTACTTTTAATTATATATAAAAATATTGTAGTTACGTAGCAACTCCTCATTACGGACCATGAGAATGGTCTGTCAGTTAGTGTATTTTCTATTTTCATTTGTATATTTTGCTTATTCAATAAGACATTTATTATTATTATTATTATTAAATATGGTGTTGGAATTCCAAGTTTGAAAAAAATCAGAAAACTGAAAGTGCGTTTTTACTGAAAAGTATTTTTCAATTTTCTGCTATTTTCTCTAAAACGGCTCCAACGATTTTTTTAAAACTAAGTATGTGAACTACACCTTAAAACTAAGTATATAAAGAGCTACAACTTTTATTTGAAACATTTCCCCGGGTAAACTCATTTACAAAAGCTGGCTTTTGGGGGAGTGGTAGGGTTAGGTTTTCCTCTCAAATGCTATCTTAGTTGATTATACAATTCTATCATTTAAACAGAATTAATTAGAAATAAGTATATTGTCAAAATTCCGAGTTTCAAGAAAATTAGTGAACCGGAAGTGCGTTTTTACTGAACTTTTTTTTTAGTTTTTGTTATTTTCTCCATAAAAACACCGACGAATTTCATTAAATTTGGTATACTAACTATAAAGTTTGTCAATTACAATTTTGAAAACTGGAGTTAGAGAAAGTTGTGTGTTTAAATTGTAATAATGTTGAGCAATCTAATATCTTACTTTCTCTGACTTATGGTGCTTACTGTGCTATACTAAGGTAGAATTGGATATTCAAAATTGAATTCCATTTGAAATACCAGTTCTGAAAATACAAAATATTAAGTTGTAGAAACCCTCAGACAACCTTCGCCAATTGGAGTCCTCACATTTTCAGTTGACACTATTCCTTAAGAGTAACTCTTTAATTGCCTGTATATTCTAACAGACGGTGTAACAACCACTATAGAAACCAAGGTTGGAGTACCAGAACATACAATAATAACGTTGCATACAAAAATATTTCAAATTACATAATATTTATACTCGCACAAGATGAAAAGACTGCAGCTATAGTACCTGCATTATTAGAGAAGAATGTCAAATCTGAGCCTAGAAATAAATTGGAATAAATGCGAATGCATAATCGTGGGCTAGCCACAATATCCTAGTTTGTTAGTAGTCGCGAGGGGATAATTATAGGACTTTTCGCGGCAAGTGCTAGACACTATTTAGATTAAAGACGGAAGAGGTGAAGACGTGAAGGACAAAGAAATAAAGGGAAGAGCAGCTGCGCAGCTACAGTCCATAATTTGGAACCATGATGTAAGCATTCCCATCGAACAAAAAATATCCACCACTTTACTGGAAAGCCTAATATTATATGGAGCCGAGACATCGACATTGACAAACAGCAAGACTGCAAAATGTCTTAAGCCCGAGGGAAATAGGATTTTGAGGAGTATGTATATATGCCATGTTTTAGGAAAATCTTTGAAGCTAATTATTGATTTTCGCAAAAATTTGCACTTATTGATTTTCTTCAAACTTGCTTCTTTTTGTTTTAAATCATATTTAATTATACAGTCTAGTAGAACCAGGTAGTGTGAGAAAGCTTTTAAAGAGAAATCTGGAATCTCCGCTCTCCCAGAATCCGTAGACCATCCACGTGACTGGAAAAATATTTCAAATTTTAAAATTTGAGAGACTTCTACGTATGAAGTTAATATACGAATTTTAAAGAAAATCGTTAGAACCATTAGCGAATAAAATCGCGCAAAGCTGAAAAAACATTGGGTGAATTCGCACTACCAAATAATAGATTTTGGCCGAAATCTTCGTGATGCTGGTACCTCAACCAAGGATATATATATATATATAGTTTAAACACAAACACATATATAACACACACACACACACACACAAGTAAAGACAAGTTCGCTAACAACAAGTTTTTATTACTCAAAGACCACTTTTCGGTGTAAATTCAATTTTTAAAGTTTACCTACGTCACAATAAACAATGTCAATTAATCTCCTACAAGTAAAAGCCTATTACTTTCACTTAATTATAATATGTAATATTTACCAGCTATGTAACATTAGTATAGTTACCAGTGTTGTAAAAGATCCGATTTTGAATAGTATTGATTGAGGGGAAGTGGAACTTGTGAAATCCTCTCAGATAAAGTAGTTTGAGTGCCAAACAGAAGATTTGTTTTAAACTAAATTTATCAGTTCGGTTGGATTTGAATATGGCGGCCCGGAAATGAATATTCAGTATCCAGTACATAACAAAGGAAGAGAACCACAGGGAAGTGAATGTAATCTAGTAAAAAGGTTAACCAGCCAAAATCACACCATATTCAACAAACTGGCATTTCACATTCGCTACTGATTTTCTTCTAGCCAAGCTGAACGAAAATTCAATCTCTGGAAGTGCTTTTACAATAAAAAATGTTCCACCTACTTTAAGATCTGCAACAATGTGAAAAGAAGCCAGATAACAATGGTAAGTATGTCAATTCTGCCGGCCGACATACTGTTCGCAAACACAGACAGCCGTCTGTAAATACTTTGGAATCATTGTCTGGCTTGATGTCATGTTGATTTGTTCTGTTTTCACAGTGAAATGGCTGAAGAATCGGTCCAAAGGACTCTTAATGGTCCCCAATTAATGACATGGTTTCAAACACGAATTGTTTTGTTTTTCCATTTATTCGTCCTTCAACATGTGGTAAGGGACAATAAACTGAAATGATACATTAGAGGGTAGCCTAATATGTCAAAATTTGGGAAAAGAAGATAAATCTTCTAGAGTAAAAGTAGTCGTCTAATAGAGAATTTGAGGAGACAACAGCTACTAGAAATTCAATCTGTTCAGCCTATGTCGCGTAAATCGTGCAATAGGTGGTGGGGAATGGTTTTTATTATTTTATTAACAAAATATAGCCTGATAAATAATATTTTTAGACCACGCCCACACAGGACGAATGCATACTGCAATTTTTATAGATATATTTCTTTGGAAATATCGTTCTTACATACTGGCCAATAGTAATATAAATTCTGTAACAAAATTAAACAAAGGAAGCCAAAATTAATAAAAGGAGCTTATTAAAAGTTGATTCTATCACTGTGGAAATAACTTCTAGTAAAAGGAAGAATTAAATAATACCAATGTAAAAAGACAGAGAAGGAAGCTTTAAAATTCAGTGTAGGAGGAAATTCAAACAGTGTGCGAGAAAATAAAATCTCGAACTATTAAGAGGCGGATGCTGGGTGAGATGACGAAATAAGATATACCAAGGCTAATTAATATAATCATTTAATTTCTGACAATTAAGATAATTCTTATAAGTTTATAATAAAACATACTACTGTTAGTATGTAATGAAGAAATCACCCGCTGCTAATGCCACAATTAGGTCAACTTCTCGGCTGGAGTTCATTAATCGTAAATTGCACATTGGCTTTGTGCTGAGTTAAAAGCCCTAACTACCAAGTGATCTTGACGATAAGCGAGTGTGCTGTCGTTACAGACAGCACTGCGAACATAACCGGCAGTGATTAGTAGAGGCTGCACTTCTCATAAATCGCTCACTTTACTTCATTGATACCTGCCCCTGGTTTGGATCATAGCTCTCATATTTAATCGTAGGATCGACGATTAACGCAGATGAACGAATTTCCATTCATCTGGATTTATATCGAATTAGTTTTATAAATATTTATTTTTTCAGATAATCGATTTTTGAGTACTTGATCTATTCTTTTTTTTTAGGACCTTGCTCAACAAGCCCGTCTAGCTTGGTAATTTCCAAAATCCAGATGAGCTGCAATCCATTATCCGCTGAAGGTGAGACAGTACTAGTGCTGTAGTGGTAGCTGTACTAGTACTAGCTGTACTAGTGCTAGTACTTACATATGTGTATGTGAAAGTCAAGTAATATTTTTGGATTATTTGTTTCAAGTAACAATGGGAAATTATGAACTCAATGGGAAATTATGAAGTTAGAAGCTGAACAACCTATACATTTATGCAAACTCTAAACTCGAGAATCACTATTCCTTATAGTGTCTTATGCATCGTATAATAAATTTACTCATTCATATTCGTCATTACAGATATGTATTCGTCATATACCTACTATTATAACCTCTCGTGTACAACAATCAATCAGTGAGGTGTATGACTGAAAGTTAAAATCAACATTCTACACCAACTACGCAACATACTCTGCTGTGAAGTGATGCTTTGAAACTTTGAAAATGTAGTCCTTTAATATGGCAGTAAGGGAAGTACGATAGAATCAGATAAGATGCAAAGCCATTATGTGAGAACAAAATCAGAATAAAACACTGATTTGTCAAAATAAATAAAAGTTTGTATCTGGTTCAGTGGGAAGGCAAGATAAAAATGAGAGGTAGAGAGAGAGAGAGAGAGAGAAGGAAATAAGGATAGATACAGATGTCTTTTGCCACAATTTCCAATTCAGAGCTTGTATCTGCTGTAACAATAAAGCTACTGAAACCTTACCCATGTAACCACCAACAACCAGTTAGTTACCTACTACCCACATTTTTTTTCCTGTCTTCAATATGGAACAGAGCGATCTAAATAGCATACATTACAGAACCATTCTGTTCATCAGATATTACTTGTTCAACCACATCGTGCTTTAATTTCACATTATTTGTTATTTAATTTTTGAAATAAGTTGTAATTTAAACTTGTAAAATGTTCATAAAATTAATAAGCTTTAGAAATAATCGCTAGTTATATCTGAAATAATGTACTCTGCTTCAGCGCACACACTTACGAAAGAAAGAGACACATGCCATGTTAGAGATTCCATCTCATTTTAATTTTAAGGGCAATTCATCATTTAGTAACAATAACAACAGAGAGAGTTTCAATAAACCGAGATTTTTCGGAAATTGCAACACCGAATTCATCGAGGGCGGGGTTTGGAGTCAGAAAAAAACTAACAAGAATGTTTCCCTTTACGTTCTAGGCGGAAATTTATACAGTTGATAGAAGTGTCCAGTTCAGTCTCGGGAGGACTTCCAGGAATCAGTAAACTGTGATCATATCCGATAGTTACGCCACATTAAAGCCCTGAAGCTCTAGAGATTTTCAATACGAATATTATTGGAACGTTCTCGTCAAACTTAATGACCTGGGCAGAAATAGTAGTTTTCTCTTTTTTGGGAAGCAGGCCATGTTGGCGTGAAATTAATGAGATAGCCGACAATATGGCAAGGAAAGGCGCCGCAATCCCTTTCATAGGGACCGGAACCCTTTTGTTGGATTAGAGACCAGTCTCTTCAGGAAGAATTTATTTAATGAGAAGAAAGATAATTGCTTTGGAGAAACTTCTCAGGTCTAAGGTTCTTTTGGCAGTTGCGACCAAAAAATATGTAAGGCTTCCATCATTCTAAGCAAAAATAGGCTACATATACAAACAGATTTTCTCACCAGGAACCGTAGACCCAGAGAGCATCTGAAGAGGGCACCTAGATCGAACATAGAAGATATTCTTAAAAAACTTCTACTAGACTGTGATACTCTCATTCGGAGATTTATAAGACTAGGTAGCCTAGGTATTCAGAGATTTATAAGCGTGGAAAAGGAGGATATATCCTTTCTTGAATTTTCCCATGAAATTTCTAAAAGCGCTGCTTTAAGCAGCGGCAGTGTTCTGACAGCTTCAGAAGGTTCACAATAGATCTTCAAAACATAAACAACTGTTTTACAGTATTTACTTTACATATGAAGGCTTTTTTTTGAGAATACTCTGTTTTAATAATTGCCCTGAATATGGACTGTGGATGTATGGAAGCCGAATCATTAAGATTCGTGGGTATCCGAAGAAACAAGCATCCGAATCATTACTTACTGCCTACTTACGCCAAACTAGGGAGGGAGAATTCCACACATATATATAGCCTCGTCTTTTTATTAACTATAGTCTCGTTACCTTCATTGTCTGATATCATTTAACAATGTAAAGTCCTTTCAGTTTGTGTTTCTATCGTAATATCCAGTGTTCAGCAAATGTACTAGTTTATTTCTTTATCTCCCCTAAATCATCTTCAGCTCTCTCTGCTCTCACATCTACCACATGGATACAGTCTTTAGTCTGTGGACTATGGGTTGCAGACCGCGGGCCATGGACTCTAGACTATGTATCGAAATCTGTAGATCTGTAGGTTTGTCATTTTTATGAACTGTAAAATTATTTTGTGTTAATAACACTTTTTGTAAATGTGATTAGGTACAGTGAAATGAGTACGTTAGATTCTTTTTTTCCTTTTTTCTTGAATTTTTCCCTTTAATGCCTGATGGATCTTCAAGTTTCGGCATCATAATTTGTAAATAAATATATCAATTAATATGCCAATTGATTGTATATTGGCATCATATTTTTTGGTGGAGCCCCTTCATGCAAAATGATTTGAGACTGGCCGTAGCTCACCCCTGCGCGTTAAATATGAATATTTAAGTATTGTAATAAGAATGTCTGACACAGACATCATTAGATTATGAGTCGGATCTCAGAAATCCAATCTAAGTTAAGGTTAGAATCTAAGAGGCCAAGGAGCCTAGTAAAACAAATTTGAATTGTTCAATTTATTACCGACCAAACGTAATTACAAAGGCAAAATTTAAAATAAGAAATATTTCTACCATAGTAAAAGAAGTGAAAAGTCGTTTTATTGCAGAAACATGTAACATGCATTTTTTGTTTTCTCCATAAAGTTTCATAAAAATATTAAAAATGTACGCAGTTTTCTAATTCTTGAAAAGCCATTAATCATTTCTAATCACTTTTAGTCTAGTTATTTTTAAAATCACTGGAAAACTCACAATGTAGTATGTAATTATCATATAAAATTGAAATGGCATAATGTTTTATGGCTCAGTACAGAAAGCCAGAGAGAAAAAAAAAAGTATTATTCTGTAAATCTTTAGAAGCGTCCCATTTAATGCCCTAACTGTCCGTTATAAGTGCTAGAGGAGCGAAAAAACCGAAATGGAATATTAAGTTTGTACTTTCCGTTTGTTTTTTCCATTTGTTAGTGCTCTCTCAACACAATGTCATACACATACACACACACACACACACACACACATATATATATATATATGGAAACATGAACAACACATACACATATATGTATTATATACTTATAAATATCACAGAAAAGTGAGTACGATCAAAATATAGTATAACTCTCTCTCTCTCTCTATATATATAATATATATACCAGATGAAACGAAAAAGCATTACAGTGATTTCTTCTGAAAACTGTCCTATAGACTTCAACAATCTTATTTCCATTTGAAGGGCTGTAAAAAAAAACTTTGGAATAAATTTGTATAGAATCCTTTTAGATTATCAAAGGAATGCCTGAATTACATTCACACACAAAACTAGTTTTCCTCGGTTCCACTCTGCTGGAAATACCCAGAAGACATAAACGCAACCATTAGAGAAGAAATTTGCCGGCCAAGATCATGCTCTCCACATTGTTTTTGTTGTGAATAAAATCTGAACATTGCTTCTATCCAGAGTTTGTACGATATGGTTTCTTTATGTTTGTAACAGTTTGTGCTTGTCTAAAAGAAATACAAATTCATGGATTAAAACAAAACAAAAAATTCCGTGCGAAACATTCACAGGCCTTTCTATTGTAGCCATTCTCACACATTTTAATTCTAACTGCAAAATGTTCTTAGAAGTTGGAACTCTAAGTGAGTTTGTAGATTGTTCTCTTTAGTTAATTACAGCAGAGTCACTGCCTGATGTCTTAGCTTTCCGAACAAGTTAAACGTTACACATAAAAGCTGTTAATAATAAACATGCAGTTGGTGTCAGAATTGTGGAGACAATCATTGAACTTGTTTTCCAAAAAATTGGGTCAGAAACTTTAAAAAAAACTCCATGCACTAAAGTAGAAGTTTCCATTAGTCAGTTTTCTCCAAACTTGGAATTTTAGCAGAACATTTAATTAACCTTAACAAATATAGCCTGGAGCAATGTACAGTAAAGAGACATGAAAGTTGGCAAGACTGTTCTCACTGGCCAGAATCTCACAGCCTGATCAGAATGGCATTAAATGAATTTTGTGGAAAACTGTTTCAAATAACACTTGTAGATCATTATATGTCTAGTTTATACGCCAAACTTATCCATGGAGGTTTCAACTTCCATCTCGGAAAATCACTTTCATCAACCAAATCACAGAAAGGATAAATCATAAGTTTGGAACTTGTTCTCATATTTTTTATTGACAAATTTCTTTAAATTAAACATTTTTTTGGATTTCATATTTACAGGTCGGGGGGAGAACCCTACACTGGCTAAGTAAGTGGTTACTCTTCAACAGCACTAAATTGGCTCGTAAAAAATTACAAAGAAAAATAATTAGGTCTCTATATGGAAGTTAGGACTTCATCTTTAAAGAAAACCTCTGGTGAGTTTTCTAGAAAATCGCGAAAACCCATTACAAAAAGTAAAATGAAATGAAAGCAATTCGAATATTAGAACATCAAGCGAATTTTAGTAATACATTTAATTCTCTTTAATGTGGGCGCCAGAACTGGATTACTTAATGAACAGAACTTTACAGGGTAATCAACTCTTCATAACCCCTCTAAAATCAATTTTTTTCAGGAATGTACTTAATATAATAAAGATAGATTACATATGTGTAATGTAATACAATGATAAGTAAAATCGTTGACGCAAACAATGAACAATACATTTAGTAAAGTGTTTTCACTAACAAAGTTCTGCCAATTCTCCTGGTGACATGTTTGAGCTTCTTGGCATTTTTTGTTATTGAGTTGCCTATTCACTTAACGTGTTTAAAATAAACATATAAACACATACACAGGGAAAGATCAATGTCATCTTGAACCTTCGCTGATTCAGGAAACCTCGAAACATGTTTTTACTTCAATTCTGAAATATGACCAGTCGCAATGGTTACTGTTACAACACTAAGAGAAGGTTAATAAATCGCCATTGTTATCATTATCATCGCTATTTTGAAAGAAACATATTATATCAACATCACAATACTTTCTTGAATCCAATAATTATATGAAGCATTCCACAACGATTTTACCTTTGAATTTAAAACATTATGTTTTATGCACTAAAAACAAATAGAGATGGGCCAGCATTGAATGAAAGCTGTGCAAAGTTCAAAGAGCATACAAAATTAGTATACTTTCAGTTCACGAATGGACCGCTCACTGATTTATACATTAAAGGAAGCGGTTGTGCACTCGTGCGCCGGTGAATGATCAATGGGAATGCGTGTACGTCCTGTTTACCGCTCACCAGGTCTTTTAGCTATTTTTTTATTTTATTTGCATTTCTAACAGAGAGCACTGTTAGTCTATATTATTCATTAATGTTTTCTATACTGAAGAGCCAAAGGTAGCTCATTTTTTAGAAATGGTCCAAACCCAAAATATTCGTTTTCAGATTTTTCACAGTGATACAATCGCAACATTGTTTTCCTTTAAAACATTTTCGGATTTTTTTTTTGAACTTTCACCAATTTTTGATCACTTCTTTTGAAAAAAGAACAGGAATGAAAGTAGAAAAGTTAAACAGGTGGTATGATGCAGAGTAAATAGCATGAATAAACATGTATCATCCCCACTCTACTATATTCTCCCCTTTGTGTGGTATTTTGACTGGGTGACCAAATGCAGACTTGAGCATTAGTAGTTTCATATACAGTGCATTGTAGAGCAAAATTTAACTTTTGTCTTTAGCGTACAAAAATGACAAAATAGTTGTTAACTCCGAATCGATCTTGATTGTGCCCTTTCTATTTGAAAAGGACTGAACGAACTTGCCACCCAACGATAACCATAATTTTGGAGCAATAGCTGTAGGATTTACCGAATTTTCGGCTAAGGAACACACAATTAAATCTCTCACTTGTCCTCTACTACCGACACACAAACTGGGTGTACAGCAAACTATAAGCTAAATTAAATTTTAATCAGATTTGCTTGTTTATCATTCCCTTCCCTTACTGCTGTAAGAATTACGATGTACTGTATTCATGTAATTGAGTTTTTATTCCGCTAATACGCCTTCCGGTACCATCAGTCTGGAAAATATACTATTAGAGAATTATCTGTTTGCGTGTATATACGGATACAGCCTGATTCAAACATGAAAAACTCCAGACTTCAAATTTGAATTTTCCATTGCGTATTTGGGTCAGCCGAAGTTTCTGTCAAAGCAAAAGTTTCAACTTCACTGGATGGCTTCTTCAGCTTTCATGATTTTAGACAGTTTCACGACATGTAGACAGTTCACAATATTACTTAAATCTGAAATACGAGTAAAATCTATCCTCGTAGAGGTCTACTACTTTTATTAGAAACATTTTTATATTCTTTTACTCCTAGTAAGAGAAAGTATTGCAATTTGTCAAATTTTCGAAATTGAGTTTCTACCAGAATCTCCACACATACAAAATACCGTTTCATTTTTATTTCAAACATTTACCCGGAAAATTGATTTTTTGGGGTGAGTAGTGGGGGATCAATAGCGTTATGCTTTCCTCTATATACTACTACAGTATAATGTCTAAAGAACCACCTACATTATTATTATTATTCGCAGAAGGGGAGGGCAAACCCTACGCTATCCAAAGCCTCCAACCACCTATATAATATTAATATACATTTGAAGCATTGATCGAATTCCAAACTTGAAGAAAATCGTTAACCGGAAATGCGACTTTATTGCCTGGGTTTTTGAGTTTTTTGAGCATTTTCTTGAAAACGACTTTAACCAAATTTCTTTAAACTTGGACTGTTTACTGCACAGATAAACACCTGTCACTATTATTTAAAACATTTTTCCATAGAAACTGATGATTTTAAAGTGTTCTGGTGGGCTGCCAGCCAGTTAAGTTTAAATTTAAACTGCACAAGCTTTGTTGGTTTTGACAGAGTGCGCTTCTACAAGTCCGCCAGGTATACAAGTTACAGCCCTTGCATGGCCAGCCCAACACAACTTTGTCAACGTTGCAATCTTAAAGAAAATTTGATAATTAATTGTATTATTGGAGTAAGAGAAAGTCGTGTGAATGATTCACACCAGATTTTTTTCGGCAGAGTTCATTCAGAGGAATGTGAACTCTTGCTCTAAAAACTGAAGTTTCATTTCAATTTATTCCATGGCTCCTGCTCACATATTACTGAGCAAAAATAAATGAGCTCTGAAAATTGCAAATTTGAAATGTGTCAATTAGCAGTTCCGAATTTTTAGCAGTCTAATAAGTGTTTGACAGTTTGACACCAGATTTTTGTGACACATTCGCAACTTGAAGGTACGGAAAAAGCTCAACGGCTCAGCGATCGGCGTTGCCTTAGTCGCATTTTCTTACCGATTTTAAGGAAAAATATCTGCAAGACCGCTGGGGGTTAACAAATTTCAAGTCTGAACTTAACTGCGAGCTTTTTTTTGGAATTGATTGCACATACCACTTTCTGATAAAATTCTTTCCATTCAAGGAGTTCCTCAAAACTTGCCTTTTGCTGAAAATTCAATTTTAAAAATCTTATACCATTTCCACAATTCCACTTATAAAGTGGCAATGTGAGAGAAAGTGGGAAAAATACGTAACACAAGTGTACAGAATGTAAAAGTGGAGGAGAGCTGGTCACCATGGCAACAAGAACTACAGGCTGACTGTGTTCACCCATGCACACGCTTGCAGATAAAAGGGTCTAAAGTGAGATTAAAGCGCGCGTGTCACTAAATGACGTCATATATCACATCCCGCTCACTTCCTTCCGGTTTGGCAAGGAAGGTGCATTGCTGAGACTTGATTAAATGGGTAAACATTTGACAACTGTATAACGTTATAAAGCATTATTAAGCTTTCCCTTGTGTTTAGATGAATATCCTGTGAACTGAAAGAATTATTAGTTTATAGCAGAAGGTAAATATTTGATAAATTTATATCTTAAGGTCATTTTTAATAGCAAGACATTAACAGATTATGGCACTAAGTTAGGGTTCTAATACAACCATGATGTAGGTAGTCATGCACAGACATGACAATATAGCGGAGTAAGCGAACCAATCAGAGACAAGTTCTCGCAACTCTGGCATATACAAATATAATTTAGCAGGAGCCAGTTCATTTTCATCTGAACTAATTGAAGAGAAATGAAGGTTACATCTTCAAAACTCAAATACTAAACAACTGTTAAAAAAACAGATTTGGCGTCCAGCGCACTCACACGGCTTTCTCTTGCTGTACTTATTACAATTCTAAGGGACAAATTTTCTTCAAACTAGGAATTGTTACTTAAACAATTAGTTGACATCAATATCACATAAATGTGCAGGTCAGCTATTGGGAAGCCGCTGTTCTTTGTTTAGGACAACCAGATAAAATGTGAGTCCATTGTTGAACACTTGTAGAAAGACCACCAAATTATTGGTTTTGCATTCTAGAGGTAAACCTAACGACAGCTCCCCAAAAAATCTCTCGAAATCAACATTTTATTCAGAAAAAATGTTCAAGTAAAAGTGATTTTGTTTGTAATACACACCCACACCCAGGACGGCCCCCGAACTCGCGCTCATACTGCCCAATTCGATACACTTAGCTCAGCACTACCCTAGACATCACAAACCAAGCGATCGCGAACAGATAAACTGAAATTCCTGCCTTACCGCCTCTCCCCACCTAACATTACCGGGAGCGCATTACTACTGAAAACTTGGCTAAAAAAAATCACGCGATGAACATTCGTTCCTCCATTCAGAAAATAAATTACAACCTTGCCCCACACATGCACCCCGCCTACCTTACGACATAAAACTATGATGATATTTATCGATTTTCTTGAAACTTGGGATTCCATCGCTATTCTTACGTATCATTATAATACAAAGTACCGTACATGGGATACTGAAGTGGCACTTTAGAGGAAAGCTTAAAGTTGCAGCTTTCCAGAAACCTATAAAACTCGATTTTTCTTAAAAAATATTTCAAAAGAGATCATAGACCAATTTCTGAAACATAATTTTCAGTAATGTGGGATTTCAAAACATGTAAGAACTCAATTCCAAAATTCTCACCCAGTCGCAATACCTGAAAGATTGTGCCAGTAGTAGGCTGATATGGTGGCTATTTCTCTTGGTCCTGACCGGTTTTTGCATCTTTAACCTCAGAGAATGTTTTCATAAGACTGCTCCTAAAGTTTTTGTACGTACCATACTGATTCAATGGGAGAGGATAGAAATGTTGTTTTATAATTACATAGTGGCTGTAATAACATTGCATTTTAGGGGGTGTGTGTGAGAGAGAGAGTGTGACTGTGGGTGGTAATAAGAATTGTCTATGTTGATTTCTCCAAATGCGTGACATCACTGTGCTGTATATAACCGCTCCAGGTTACCTCCTGGCCTGGCGGAATTCAGCTTCCGTATTTATCGGATAAAGGTTTCTAAACCATAAACTTTGGACTTCTGTTAAAACAAAACTAGGATCCAAAAATATTGTAATTAATAAATAAAAGAAAACCAACTTTCTGCCCTTCTCAAATTCTAAATAACAATTTCTTTTCAAAATTTGGAATTTTGATTGTTTTATAGAAAAGGCGGCCGCACTTTAAATTGGGACTTTAGTGGAAAACAGAAACCTACTTTTGACTCCCCTCACAACAATTTACCAGAAAAAGGTTTTAAATAATGTTGATCAGCATCAGAGATATTTTCCGTAATAGCCTGCTTCAATTTCTGGTCTGCTTTAATTCTCGACTGGTTCGCCAATTATCAGAATCAGATATGTGAATTCGACATGTACTTAATAATTGAAATTCAAAGGAATAGTTCATTCATTGTGGAGATAATGCAAAAAAAAAAAAATAACGGAAAAATTGATTACGAAATTTCATTATGATGGATTCATTAGATGGATTTTGTCCGAAATGTTCGCATCACATCACTGATGATATCCATACGCAATATCAGATTCGAGCTTCCTGCTTGTCTCTATTTTGACTCAAGCACACACATACACATATACTTAAGAGAGTGAGTCATTTTTTTCATACTCTAAGAACCTTGAAATGTACTTAAAAAAGACGAAAAGCTAAAATCAGAATATTTCTGTTAGTGACAAGAAAATCAGGTAAGATGGGATCCACCAGTAAGAAGGCACAAAAAATCAGTGACGATTAATAGTTCTTTGATTTTAAATTAGGTATTTAATGATCTTACAAAACTAAAATTACTCGCTACGGTCTGAAAATTAACTGTGCAAGACTAAAATAATTCATTTCCATAAAGGTCGCTCCAAAGCATTAAGAAAGTTTTATTGTTTGGTGAAGAAATAGAAGTTGTTCCGTCCTATACATATCTAGGTGTGAAATTCTCAAGTTCTGGCCTCTTTCATCTAGCCTCAAAATTTGCTGAAACTAAGGGAACTTCTGAAGTAGGAGCTGTGCTAGACACCTGCAGAAAATCGAAAACTCAGTCCATGGATTGCAGGATGCGTTTAAACGATGCTATTTCCGTAAGTACTCTTCATTATGGAGCTGAAGTATGGGGGCTGCGTTATCTCGCCACCATTGAGAAAGCACATCTACAAAAGATTATTCAATTTAAACAAGAATACCCCTTATTGGTTGATCAGGACAGTATTCAATATAGACCATTCAAGTTACAAAATATTATAACTAACATTGAACTGGGTGTATAAAGTGCTCTCAATGAATGACAATAGAATTCCTAAAATTTGCTACCTTAAATTAAAAGAATTGCACCATACCATCCCTCCCCTAAATATAACTGGTTCACCCAACTGAGTGACTTACCGAATAAAATTAATTATAAGCATATTTTATTAGACAATGATCCTACTAAATTAAACAATGAAATCCCACAGATTCTAACTAAATACAAAGAATACTCAAAAGAATCTGATGTGAAATCCCTGTATGAGGCTAATTACAGCAGTATATATACTAACATATATGAACTCCATGTCACTAACAGTCCTGCCCAATCCTACATCCACCTCAATATTCCTTTCAATAATCAAAATATTCACCCAATTAAAACTGTCTGGTAAACATCAAATCAAAATAACTCATAAGAATTCTGTTTACTTAATTAATCCTCAGGAAATTTGCTCTGTTTGTTACTTCAACGCTTTAGAAGATCTCCACCACTTAATAGTTACCTGTCCTATCTACTCTTCTCCCATACGCAATCACTACATCCCGTTCGTCAACTCCACTTCAATAAACCACCTTCTCAACTGTAAGGGTGTTGTGAGGAGATGTTGGTTGTTGAAGATGATAGATAAATAACACCTTAATATAGGTATAAGATATAATTGATATATGTAAATATATAACTGACTGTATACCAAAGACTTTACACTAACTGAACTGAACTGAACTGACAGACTGACGTGGCCAAACGATATGTACGGAGTGGATGATTGAGTGTGACTGAATTTTTCAGAATCGTTTCTGACTGTCTCTCTCGTATTTATATACACTCGCCGAGCCCTCTCCTCTCTCTGTGCGCGAGGGGCTGTTTATGAGTGGTGGGGGTTCACTCGCTAGAGTGGATGAGTGGTGGGGATTTACTACCCCTACATCAACATTCTCTCCACAAACGATGAATCCCATATCAGAACCTATTCTATTATATCATAAATTGCCTTAAAATAAGATCGTTCTGCATAAATGATTAAACACAATTTTTTAGTAATTTCAATGATAATTTTGCCTTGTTAGAGTGCCACTACCCGAGCCAATTACTACTTTAAAATTGAGTAACATACATAAATAATTATATACAGATATGCACCACTAGTAGAAAGGATTAAATGATTGCTGTAAGCAGAACCCCAAAATTATAATCATAACTATAATTTTATTAGGAATTATAGTGATTTGTTAATTATAGAATTTTAGTGATTAAAATAGTTGCTAATAAAACGATATTAATTCATTCTTAATAATCTTTATAATATATAATTTTTTTTCATTTCAAATCATAATTTTTTCATGAATCATAATATTATGGTCATGTTTGTTTAGTTTCTTTCATTTTGCTTTTATAATTGTTTTCACTTATTTGCTACTTACTCATTTTAATTTCTAGTTTTGAAATAATTTAATTTTCTTATTTTTTTTTTATGCTGCTATCACTTACTTATTTATTTATGTTTTGTAAGCAGGTACTCTTTTATTTTTTTTTTCAGTTTCTTTTATTTTGCTTTGCTTTAATGTATGTAAATATGTAAGTAGTAATGATTGCTAAAATGTAGCCTGACTCTATTTGTACGGGGAATTCCCCGAAAAAAAAAAAAAAATAATAATAATAATAATATTTAATGACCTTTTTAGAAAATTTTTATATCATTCAATGTTCAGAGTTATGAAATTGTAAAAACAATTCATGCAGAGAGCAAACTGGTGTAGAGGTAATAAATAGAAGCAGGTTAATATTCAACCTGTTTTACGATGAACTTAGCAGTTTGCAAAAGTAAGACGCTTCTCTTATCAAAAGGAAACACTGATAAAAACTTTGTATTCGCCCGTACGAACGAAAGCTAATGTAATATTTATTACAACTATGAAAACCTGTACATCTAACTTTATTTAAAGTTGAAACGAGAATTAATATTACTTTTTAACATTATTACTAGAAATGTGAGAAATATTGTAATTTTAAAATTGGACATTAAAATACCTGGTGTGAAACACTCCATGACTTTCTCACAATGATTTCTTATATTTTTCATTGACAAATTTTATTAATAGTCGAAATTTTTACTACGTAACTTCCGCCAGGAAGTAAATAGCAGTAAACTGAACTGGAAGTGCATCTTTACAGAGTTTGTTTTCATTTGTTTGCGATTTTATCGAAAAAAGTCACAACGTTCACGTATTTAGTTCACGTAACTTCCGCCAGACACTGGAAATATAACGACTGGCAGTGTAGAAGAAAGATTCACGTTTCACTTCTCTCCAGAATTATCTTCTATTTTTTTTATTTTTATAATCTTCATTCATGCTACAATCAGCGCGATAGCGCTATAAGTAACAATCATACAAAGAACATAAATACAAAATGAGTGGAGAAGCTACCCAATGGTAACACTCCAAAACTATACAAAATCACTATTGACTCTCTTCACTTGAGAGGAGATTACGAGGCCATTGTCTTTTTCTCTAGGAGGGTTATTAGGAAGTGTTTGGGAAGACAGCTGTTGCATTAAAGGGTTTGTGTGAGTCTTTAGGTTAATATGGAATTTCCTGTAACGGGTTTGGGCGACTTGAGCAACGAACGGTATAGTAGATCAGTGTGTATGGTTCGGTTGGAGACGTAAAAAGGAACGTTTAGAATGTTACGGAGGATTTGGATTATAGGGATTGGACTCTTTAGAGATGCGTTTGGTTGAACACCACAGTTCTATCCCGTACGCCCAGATAGGCTTTAAAATAGATGTATAAATTAGTCTTTTGTTGTCTAAGGAGAGTTTAGATCTGTTGTTTAGTAGTCTCTTTTAAGTTGTCGAAAGCATCTGTTTAGTTCTATTCTTTTAAGTCGTGTATGAGGATTCCAAGTATGTCTTCGGTCTAAGTAAAGCCCAAGATAGCGAGCAACGTTGACCACTGATAAGGGAATTAAGTTGTAGTAGACTGGGGGGAAGTGTAATGCGACGTAGAGTGAAGGTAATGTTTTGGGACTTATTTTCATTAAGTTTAATGAACTATTTTTTGAACCAATTTTCTAGGGAGGAGAGGTGGGTTTGTAGATTTCTATGGGCTGTTACGGGATCATTATTGGAAGACAGGATAGCAGTATCATCCGCATAGGTGAGAAGGATGGTATCAGGATGTGTTGGGATGTCTGCAGTGTACACTGAATAAAGGATAGGACCTAGAATGCTGCCTTGCGGCACTCCAGCTTCGATATGTTTGCAAGAAGAGAAAGATGATCCCATTTGTACTTGAAAATACCTATCGGATTAGTAAAGTTTTAAAGTGGCCCTTTGGAATGAAAGCTTAACTTTGTTCCTCCCATGGAACCACCCAAAAAAAAGCTTTTTTGATTTTACATATACTTCCGTTTGGTACCATCATCGAATCAGGCACGAAGATTTCGGTACTGATTCCTATTTAGTTTTTAATTAATATTAATTAACGCCAAATCGTTAAAAAAAAAAAAAATTCAAGAAATATTGTCAATTTTAATAAAATCATTAAGAGAACGTCATATGAAAAAATCCACTGACAAAATAATTAACTAATTCAAATAAATTTACTTTAATTTTGAAGTTGATTAGTCATATTTAAAAATAGCAACCACAATGGGAAGTTGCATGTAATCATGCACGTAAGCAATAAAATTCATCAGTATTGCAAAATATTATTTTTGTTTTAAATGTTATTGACTTGACTATCCATTCATTTTTCTTCAAATATTATACCAAATTTATCAGTATACTTTCCAAAAAGTATAAAAGGAAATTACTTTTTACTCACAATGCTTGCAATTAAAATCAAAAGTAAAACGCTTATAATTTTTATAGTTATATCGTTCAACGTGATATTTATAGTAAGTAAGTAAAGTAATGCCTATTTTTTCAGGCGGGCTTAACGTCCAACTACCAAATTAGGTGTCGCGGACGGGGGCGGAAGCAGCTACTTTACTATTAACATTTTTAAACAAATATAAAATTTAGCAGTTATACGCTGGACTCGAACTGGTGTCCTCCCACTTACAAGTCCATGCTCATAACCAATACACCAACACCCGCCCCGTGATATTTATAGAAAAATAAATAGTTTTCTGAAAATTCAAATTGTTTTGATGAAAATAAATTGTTTTCTGAATAATTTATTTTCTATTCTTTGCATAGAATTGTTTTTGATTTGTTTTTTTTTGCCAAATAAACAATAAAACAATTCGTATTTATCATGTAACTGGTAAGTCCGTCCAGTTTTGACTAAAACTTAGCACTTATCATTGTTATGTATAAAATGTTCGTTTTATATGTTAATATTTCCATGAGTTGAAAATTCGTAACTAATGACATCGTATAAGCGTTGTTAATGAATATATATATATATATAATTTTCCAAGGACTAATTAAGCACAGAATTATGAAACAAGTAAAACTATGTGATTCAAAATGAAAGAAAAATTTCTATCAGGTATTTTATCCGTCGTAGCATGCATATTCATTTTGACCAGTACCGGATTTTCTTTCATCGTCAGAGCAAATTCTCCAAGTTTATAAAGAGAGTTCACTTCAATAATGTTGATTTGTTGGTTGTATATATGTAGACAGATTATAAGGTTATGTTACTATGTGTCCTGTATGTTTAATGACAAAATGGAATGATTCTGAATTATGATTAAACATTAAGAAAATACTGTATAAATAAATAGCATGTTTTGAAGAATACTTTATAAATAAATTTTAATAGTGTTGTTAAGTATGCACTGTGTTTTATCAAGTCATTTTTATTAAGAGGGAGAGTAGGGGAGCGATAAGATAATAAATGATAAAAATGACTAATAAAATGGCCTAATAAAAATGACTTGATAAAACAATGAGCATATTTTTAGTTATAAATTATTCTTCAAAACATGCTATTTATTATATTCTATTTTATAATGTGTAATCATAATTTATAATAATTTAATTTTCTCATTAAACACACAGACCCACAGTAACATAACCTTATAACCTTCCCATATATGTATACAACCAACAAAGCAACAAGTGTGAGTGTAACAGAAACATTGCGTTGAAGTGAACTTTCTACCGGCACTTGATAAATTTGCTCTGATGATGAATAAAGTACCAGATGTTATCCAGCATTGCGGACCCAACCACATATTCAAAAAATATTAAATATTGAATTTACGAACAGGTGGCAACAGATTGTATTGTAGGCTTTACGTGTGACTATCAATTGCAATTCTCCATGGCAAGGGAGTATATCTATTCCAGCCTAACAATAACAACAACAACAACACTTACACTGTTCTTGGGCAAAGTGGAGCATATCAAGAACTATGCAGCTTGAAGCGAATATAATTTTAGGCCTGCCCTCTTATATAATGGCTCCTAAAAGTTGCTTCGACAAGCCCTTCTAAGTTCTAATACCGGACAGAAGTGCTTTGGTGCATGGACCTCCAATATTAGGCGTGTCTAAAACACATTGCAAAATGCCTCATGTGTACAGCCATCAAAGCACGGATGCTCAATAGACAACAAGCACGGTGGGTGAAAACATCAGGCCAGAGGCAGGCGAAAAAGTTTATTAATAGATAATCAACCAGAGTTACAACAGAACTACTCCGGTATGGCGGTCGGCCATACGGATAACTGAAGACTCCTCACTGGCCTCACTGTGAGTCTTGTGAGGGGGGGAGGATATGCTTTCCTCAAAAAAATCGTTTTTTAAAGATTAAATTCTTCCGGTGAGTAACTGTTGGCTTATCGACCAGGCAGTTTCCAGAAAAAACACCTAAAGATGGCAAACAATGTTTGCCGAAACGTCAGGTTTTAAATATTCAAGTCTGTGTTATCACACTGTCTGATAAACGCATCCTGAAGATGGGCGAGCGCCCGAAACCGGTCGATGACCACAAAATGAGGCAAGCTATCACGGAAAAAGTTTCTGATGCTTTCAAGCTATGCGGAACCAACCACAACAAGAACTAAGAATTATATTAAAGAGAATGAGTCAAATATTACTATGTAAATTACAGTAAGAGAGAGTCGTGTGAGTGTTTCATACCAAATTTTTATTCGTTTTTATTATTATTATTTGTCGGTAGGGACGGACCAAACGTACGCTACCCAGAGCCTCACTGGGCCCATAATAGCTACCCCAAAAAAAACAACAAAAAACCGGGTCTGGAACCCGGTCTAATATCCAGACCCGGGTCTAATCCATCTAAGATTCGAACAAATCAGACAATAACCGTAAGGGGAAATAGCCTAAGCTCTTCCACAGACATCCCAGTCTGACCAAAGGTCCTGAACCTAATCTCCGCACAACACAGACAATCTGTCATAAGATGGATGGGTGTTTCCTCCTTTGTCTCACAGGCTCTACAAACTGATCCGACATGATCCCCATTACGTAGAGATGTCCCCTTAAACCACTATGTCCAGTAAGGGATCCAACCAGATGCCTGAGAGAGCTCCGTGAAAGACACAGCAACGTCTCACGAATAGCCCTGTCCGGACCCCCAATGAGTATTTGGATTGCCACACAACCAACTGGGCTCATCCATAAGGATGAATGCTGTGAAGCTGCCCATGTCTGGAAGCCTGACAGACGTGTGCCAGAAGACACGCCAACAACAGGCTCGGGACCAATGAAAGGGAGAGAGGGGCCTAATTTGGCAAACCTATCCACCTCCTCATTCCCAAAAATTCCCATGTGACCTGGTGCCCAGACTAGAAGCATCCTTCAGAGAAGGAAGCACCTTCCCGACTTTTTGAACATTCTAACACAACTTGGAAGTGAAGACACATGAACACAGCGCCTTTAGCGCAGCTTGGCTGTCCGAGCAGATAGAAACACCTTTTTAAGTAAGTGTTACGTACCCTCTCAATCAAGATACAACAAAGAATAATATAAACCTCAGTCTGGAAGACTGTGGTCCATTCACCAAGGGATATTGCCGAATGATCTCCGATCTCAAAATAGACCGCAGCTCCAGACCCACCACCCATTCTGGAACCGCCCGTGTAACACCGGAGGTAATTATCAGGTATCACACTAGACGGACCTAATCTTGACCAATCTTCCCTAGAAGGTAACCTAACTGTGTAAAAGGCGAAAGATTTATGCGTTCTGAAGAGAGGCCAGAGTGTAAATTTTTCGTCGAAGCTAGGGTCCAAGAGTGAGTGGAGCGAGGGATCCGCTCTGTTGGGCATCAAGGAACATGCCATTAAATGGTATACTGATGGGTCGAAGACCCTCGAGGGGACTGGGGCGGGGGTGGTTGGTCCAAGGATCAAGCACTCGGAACCCATGGGTAAATTTCCCAGCATCTTCCAGGCGGAGATATACGCTATCGGAAGATGTGTTCAATTTAACCTCGATAGGGGATACAGGAATCAGGAGATTGTAATCCTTTCTGATAGTCAAGCAGCCATTGGAGCTCTGGGTGCACCAGTCATTAACTCTAAAATGGTTTGGGAATGCCTAGATAAACTTAACGATCTGGGCAGCAGGAACAAAGTTGCACTCTGGTGGGTGCCGGGGCATGTTGGCATTGAAGGGAATGAGATGGCCGACGCCCTGGCCAAGATAGGCGCTATGACCCCACTTCTGGGGCCGGAACCTTTTTGTGGGATTAGCGACCAGTTTCTGTTAGAGGAACTTAGGAAGGAGGAGGAGACGAAGAGATCTCAACTCTGGTACTCCCTCCCCGGGTTGCGGCAGGCCAAGATCTGCTTGGGAAATTATAACCAACGGAGGTCGGAGGCCTGCATTGGATTGAGTAAGAACAAGCTCCGCGTACTTACGGGTTTCCTCACGGGGCATTGCCGACTTAGAGGACACCTGGTGAAGCTGGGCTTGGAAAGTGACAGCTCATGCAGATTCTGTGGGGAGTTGGAGGAAACTCCAATACATCTCCTAACAGACTGCGAGGCTGCCACTCAGAGAAGGTTTAGGAACCTGGGCAGCTACCAGGTGGAGGAGGGGGACATACCCTCTCTAGAGCCCGTCAGGGTATTAGGATTCCTCAGGGATCTTAACCTGATGGAGGTATTGTAGAACGGATGTTCAACTGGGCATCCGTTCGGGTGCTATGGGCAGGCCTGTGGCACCCAGGGGGCATAGCACAATAGACCTGATCAAGGTCGCAGTGCGTTGGCCCCCCTATAAAAAAAAATAAAAAATAAAATAAAAAAATAAAAAAAAAAACCTAACTGTGTAAGAATGCTCGAAAACAAAAGTCTTCAACATTCTGTCAGAAGGAAAACCTGTAATAGGAACCTTGAACAGCAGCTCCCGATGAATGTTAGAATAATCATATCGCTTACCCGCCAAAAACCTGCCTGTTTAATTCTATAACAGGCTTTTATGCCACAGTTTTCAGCTCTACAAAGAGCTGTGGGATTCCTAATAAAGTCTCCATTGCAGCTGTTGGCATGGTCCGTATCGCACTGGTCACCGCCAGATAAGCCAAGCGTTGAATATCCTCAAGCAGCAATCCAGCGGATGTTATCTGAATGCGACGCCACCACACCACAGAGCATACAACAACCTAGGTTTAATAACCATACCATAAATCCAAAACATCATCTTGGGAGTGATACCCCAATTTTTACCATAATTCTTCGACATTGCCAAAACGAAATAATTGCCTTTTGATGATGTGTCTTTTATTCGTTTTGCATGAGAGTTTAAATTGCAGTTGAATGCGTTCTTATACTGAGTTTAACATTTTAATGTTTACACTCGAAAAAACAAACATTAAAGATTAAACCAATTCAGATCATTATGGTTTGTTGATATATTAGTCACTGAAATATAGTTAATAATAGTGAGTTGTTCTTTTAAAGATCTATAATGTAATTATAGATTGATTTACAAAAAAAATCTTAGGAAAGGGAAGAGCTGAGTGGTTAGCATACTGGACTCCCAAGCGGAGGACCCGGGTCGAGTCTAGCTGTGCTGCCCTTAGATTCTTTTTTCCTAGGAGCCTCTACAGCTCACTGTCCTGTGATGGACAGTGTTGTCTGTAACGAGAGTACAATATCCGGTATATGTTAAAGCATTGATAAAGACAAGAAACTCTGTCGAAACGAACGGTCAACAAATTCCTTTATTTTTAAGTGAAAATTGGACCAGTCATATAGCAGGTTAGGATTAGGGTCTCTGGAAAAGAAGAGTACCAGATTAACAATATCATGGAACTCCGGACAAACATTAGATGGAAGGACAGCTCAAAAGTAGGGATAAAACTGGCAGCGGGCAGCAAAGAACAAACTTGCTGTATCCCCCCTGGGCTTTGCCCAAACTTAGTTTACTCAACACTTTAATAACTTATGTTTTTATTATTATTAAAAATGTTTTTGTTTTGCAACATTTGTATGATTAAATTATTTTTAGTTTTGGTTTAATTAAATAAAATTTAATCTATTTTTGATGTGCAAATAACCCATGAACAAAGTGTATGAGGAAACAAAGCGGCCTATTTACGGCTTGATAAGTATTGGTTTTCCTTTACATATAATTTACTTTTATGTTTTTCATCCATTTCGAGAAAAATAATGATGTGCAAGAAGAATTTTGATCTCCATAATTACTAGAAAATAATTTAAATAATTTAGGCTAACCTAAAATAAGTTCAGCAATTTCTCTAGTAAATTACAAAAAATTCGATTTACCCTATAAAATTATTTATAGGATTGATATTAATCAACATCGTGATTTTTGCAATAAAATTTTGGAATAGATTAATCTTTTTCCTCTCTTGAGCCCGATTTGCGAAATGTAGCAGAACAGTAACGTAACGTACGAATACTCCTTTGTGAATGGCTGACGGATCATTGATAAAAGTTAGGTTAGAAATTCACTTTTTTGCGTTGCAGTAAACACAACCTTACCGAAACTGTAAACTTACCGATAACATAGTTTATTGTTTTATTACATATTTACTTTATTACTAAAGTTATTTTAGGATACAATTTATTTACTTACTAATATTATGACCATCATACTTTTACAACCTTCGTCTGGTTAGAACATTACTAATATCTATTGGGTACTGTTTGGGTCTATCCCATCATAAAACCGGCTTGAAGTAGAAAGAATTAGAAAAACAGATTTTTAGAGAATGACTGTATATTTTTGTCATTCATGAGAATAAGAAGTTGCGTAACTCAGGAAAAAAAAAAGCAAAAAATTCTAACTTGGTCAAAGATTTATTCCTTGATAGCCTGTTTAAATTTGCTGCATCGCCCATTTTTTTGGCGTTCGTTCATTACCAGGTTAATCCGATAAACAGTTTGATATCATAGAATATTCTGTTAGAATATCAATCAGAGGTGAAAGTCTGACAACCAAAAAGTATAGTATTAAATTTTTAAGTTAAAGACAATGAAAAATAACATTTATTTAAAACCTATAGGTACGATAAATATATTTAATCTCATAAAAAATTAAAAAAAAATAATCTAGTGTGAAACACTCATACAACTTTCACTTACTTCAGTTTTCAAAATTGTTATTGTCAAATTTTATAGTTAGTACGCCAAATTTAATTAAATCTGGGGAGTTCGTCGAAATTCGTCAAAAACTATTCGCTATTCCGGTTTATTAATTTTCTTGAAACTCGGAATTTTGGCCATCTATTTATTTCTAATTAATTTTGTTTGGATGGTAGAATGTACGAGTATAATCAACTGTGATAGCACTTTGGAGAAAAATATACCTCCACCCCTCCACCAAGAAAGCCCCCTTAAATCACGTTACCTGGAGAAATGTTTCAAATAAAAGTTGTAGCTCTCAATGTGGGTATGTTTACATTCCTAGTTTAAAAAAAGAATCATTGGAACCGTATTTTTCGAGAAAATACTTTAATGGAATCAATTGTTGTGATTCCTGAGGTATGAAGTTAGCGTCTTGAAGAGGGATACTAACACTTGTATAGGGACGCGCTCGGAACTCAAGTATAACTGCTGCAGTAAAATGATACTGATATAATGATGTGGCTACTCGTATAATGATGAATGATATAATGATGATGATATAATGATCCCCTCTTCCAGTAAGGCGAAGTTTATATTAGTCTTACTCACAACACTGTCAAGTGTGTAAGTAAGTTCTCACACTAAGGCATCTCTAGTAGCGTGCGACCTTGTGCGACCTTGGTTAGGTCGGCGACCAGTGATTCAGATCAGTGGCCAGATTTGGTCGCCCATCGGCGACTTTCAAAGACCAGGTGGCTTCTGTTCAATAGACAGGGCTTTATCGGTGCTTGTCTTTGATACCTTTGTATTGAAAAGGCAGCAGCCGGCTGTGGGGCCACTAGTTATAAATTATTCTTTCCTTTTGTTATATTTTGTGAAGGCTTTGACATTGCTACGTCATTACAATACCAGAAAACTGAAAAATACATTTCAGTAAAAACGCACTTCCGGTCAACCGGTTTTTTTTTGTTTTTTTTAGCAAACTCAGAATTTCAACAACTCATTTAATTCTAATTAATATTATTTAGATAATAGAATTATATAATAAACTGAAATAGCATTTTAGAGGAAAACCTAATCCCACCCCTCCCCCAAAAGTGCCCTTAAATGAATTTTTCCAGAGAAAAGATTTTTAATAAAAGTTGCAGATCTTTGTATGTGTTGGTTGATATAAAAGGGTTTGATTTAAATCGTCGGAATCATTTTTGAGAAAATCGCAAAAAAGTGAAAAAACCGTAAGCCATTCAGTAAAGTGCTACTTCCGGGATGAGGAATTTTGACTACTGACCTACTGTCAGATCCCATGGTGATACCTAAACGAAATTTCAAGTTTGAATTTTCTACGATTCTTCTTTTTCGGGCTATACTGTTCATTATACATACCACACACACACATACACACATACAGAGGAAACATTTTTTAAAACAACTTATTTGGACTCAACAGACCTCAAAACGGATATTTCCGGTGAAAACTCGATATCGGAAATTTGACACGATTACAATACTTTCTGTTGTAGTGCTTGGTTCCGCAGAGCTGGAAAACATCAGTATCATTTTCCGTGTAGCCTGCTTCGGTCATCGATCGGTTTCGGACGCTCGCCTATCTTCGGATGCGTTTTTCAGACAGTATGACAACGCAGACTTGCACAGAGCAAATTCAGTTTTACAGACCCAGGGTGTATGTGTGCGTGTGTGTGTGTGTGTGTGTGTATGAGGGTTTAAAACTGAATTTGCTCTGTGCAAGTCTGCGTTGTCACACTGTCTGAAAAACGCATCCCGAAACTGGTCGATGCAAGCAAGGAGCTTCCAAAATGAAGCAAGCTACCACGGAATATGTCTCTGATACAACACTTTCTCTTATTACAAGTAAGAGAAGCCCGCAAGGAGTATCTGTTGCATGCAGTTTACTTGGGGAGTAGCGACCCCACGGGTTACCACTGCACAGTACTCCATGCACTTCATCAGAACAAGACACAATACACTTAAAAAACTACATACGCTCTACACTTTACAGATGTAGTGGAAGGACGAAATGGTAAAATAATAGTTTTGGAAAATACTTTTGTGAAAATTAGATAGTTCAAATAGTGTTTTAGTGATGGGGATAGAGCCATGTATACTACAATCTAGGTCAATGCAAACCAAGAAACACAGGCGCAAGAATCCGTTAAATTAATACAATGCCTCTTGGCCAACTGTTTTGTAAGAGAAGGCATTCTTTCGGACACTCTGCATTCTGCTTTCAAAGCCAGAACACTTGCTTCAGGAATCGCTCTCTAAAAATCAGTGCCACTTTAAGTTAAAACATAAGAGCTTTGCCTTTATTCTAGATAAACATCTGATTTATTAAGATACAGTTGTGATATTGTAATGTACTTAAATTTGCTTAGAGAATAATATATTTATTTTAAAAAAACAGTGGTGATCTCTTGATTATTACTAATACTTCTCTCTCTTGAACATATATACTTACATGCCCTTTTCCTAAACCGCTCGTGCTACCAGCACTACAAACATACAAGACATCACCAAAAACATTTCACAGACAAGGATAAACACAGTACACAAACTAGGGCCTCCTTAGCTAGTAAATAGGCGAAAGCCAAGGAAGAAGGAAGAGATTAGCTAAGTGGTAGCACGCTGGACTAGCAACGCGGAGGTCCCGGGTTCGTAACCAGCATGCTGCCCTTAGATTTTTTTCCTTCTAGGAGCCTCTAAAACTCACTGTCCGGTGATGGGCAGTGTTGTCTGTAGCTAGAGAATGCTGCTTGGAGGCCGGCTGTGCATTGATGAAGGCACCGGGGAGCACAATAGATCTTTAAGGTCGCAGTGCAATAAACTCCTACAACAATCTAAATGTACTAGAAAGTAAGAGAAAGTAAAAACAAAGTTTATTTTCGTTTACAGTTTCGAAAAGAGATATTTTAATAACTAAATTATTAATCTTAATATTTTTGGATTATTTAATTAATACAATTTCAAAACTCTACTCTTTTGTT
This sequence comes from Triatoma infestans, assembly GCA_011037195.1. Taxonomy (NCBI): domain Eukaryota; kingdom Metazoa; phylum Arthropoda; class Insecta; order Hemiptera; family Reduviidae; genus Triatoma; species Triatoma infestans. The sequence continues at coordinate 49,260 of JAAEAF010000073.1, forward strand.
ACCTTTTTTTTAAAAACTATATTCAAATCAGCCATATCTCAAACTGAAATCTTTTAAAATGTAAATGAATTAGTTAAAGAGAGAGAGAGAAATAAAAAAAGAAGGATATTTTGAATATGAAAATACACTAACGAACTCTATTGAAACATTTTTGAATATTTCAAAAAAAAAAAGTAAAAACCTCTATCTTTGGCAACAAACTTGTTATTGCACAAAACCGAGTCAAAATTCCAATTAAATAAAAATAGAACCAGTTTTCTACTTTTGAATATGACCTTTAACAATCTATAATAACATTAGGCATATAATATATATTTTATGTTTATAAATATGCAATAAAAAAAAAAAAAATAATAGTATAACTAAATTAGTTAGAACGTACATATTTAAAGTGAAAAATGATTTATATTAGTGGTTGTTTGTTTATGTAAGCAATTTATGTAGCCCATTCAGAAAAATATTACAATTCTTTAATCTAAAACCCTATTAAATTTTTACTTTCTCTTACTCCTTGTAAGAGGAAGTATTGTAATCGTGTTAAATTTTCGATATCGAGTTTTCTCCAGAAATATCCGTTTTGAGGTCCCCCGAGTCCAAAAAATTGGTCTGTATGTAGGTGTGTATGTATGTATGTATGTATGTATATGAACAGCATAGCCCAAAAACGAAAAATCGTAGAAAGTTCAAACTTAATATTCCATTTAGGTATCACCTTGGGATCCGACAGTAGGTTATCTGTCAAATTGCCTGAACCGGAAGTACCACTTTACTGAATTTTTTTTTTTTTTTTTTTTTTTTACTTTTTTGCGATTTTCACAAAAATGGCTCCAACGATTTTCTTCATCACAAACTTGGTATATCAATCACAGATATAAAGAGTTACAACTTTTATTTGTAACATTTCTTCGACAAAATTCATTTAAGGGTACTTTTGAGGCATGGATGGGGTTACGGGTCTTAAATATGAGAGTGATTCATTTTTATGTTTCTCCGCTTTTCGGATCCTATATTATACAGCAGTGGCGGCTACTGGTATTCGCGATTGCGCGACTGAACCCCCAACTATTTGGAGAAAAAAAGTAAAAAATTAAATAAAAAGTAGCAAAATTTTCTTATTTGATTTTATTTTCTTTCATATTTCAATTTCAAAAAAATATTTTCATTTTTATATTAGTTAGGGACATAAGTTACACCAAAAATTGTATATACTATAAGTATAAATTGTACAAAAATTGTGTAATCTATAAAGTATTAATGAAAAAGATCAGTAGTAAGTAGTAAGTACAATCGGAGAGTCAGACTAAAAGAATAGGAACGTATATCAGTATAGGAGCTCCTTTAATATGTTCGTACAATGAATTGTACACTTAGTGAATTGCATGTGTATCAGGAGATGTATAAAAAAGTAGGAAGCAGGGGGTTCACAGTTGGGAGTCGCGCTGGAGAATTTAGTATATATATATATGTATATATAAAAAATTTCTTTGTGTTAGTATAGAAAAGTGTATGTTTTTATTAACTTTTTTCAAAAAGGGTAGGGGTTACAAGCGCGATGAACATTACTTACGATTAACGAACGAATTTACCCGATCTTACCCGGAGTTAAAAAAGTTTTTAGCAAATGTTCTCTGTGTGCGTGTGTGTGCGCGCGCCTGTGTGCGTGCACGGGTGTGTGTATATGTATGTGAACACCATAGCTCAAAAACGAAAAACCGTAGAAAGTTGAAACTTAATATTCCGTTTAGTATCACCATGAGATCTGACCCTACGTTATCTGTCGAAATTCCTCAACCGGAAGTACCACTTTACTAGTTGATTTTTTTACTTTTTTGCAATTTTCTCAAAAATGGCTCCGACGATTTTCTTGAAATTTGGTATATGAACTATACCAAAGATCTACAACCTTTTATTTGAAACATTTGTCTGGTAAAATTCACTTAAGAGCACTTTTAGGGGAGGGATGGGTTATATTATTCTCTAAAGTGCTCTCATATTTGATTATACAATTCTATCATCCAAACAAAATTAATTAGAAATAAATAGATGGCCAAAATTCTGAGTTTCAAGAAAATAGTAAGCCGGAAGTGCGCTTTTACTGAACATTTTTTTCAGTTTTCGAAGAATTTCATTAATTTGGTACACAACCTATAAAATTTGTCAATTATAATTTTGAGAACTGAGTAATGGTCATTGCCGCCTGAGCCTTCTCACTGCACTGCCGGCCTCCGGATGGTGTTCTCTCGTTACAGACAACACTGCCCATCACCGGACAGTGTGCTGTAAGAGCTCCTAGGAAAAAAAACCTAAGGGCAGCACAGCTGGACTCGAACCCGAGTCCTCCGCGTGGGAGTCCAATGCACTATCCACTGAGCTAATAGATTTATTCTTAATTTGACATATTTAATTGTAGGAGAGGGATGCAAGTTTTTACCTGGCTCCTGGCTTACTTCGTGATTTTTAACTAGCCAAGCTACTAATTATGATAGGTAATGTAAGTATTTAAAAAAAAAAGTTGAACCCCCACATATCCAAGTCACGAGCCGCCACTGTTATACAGTGTAAGTCACACTGTATATATACACTGTGTTGCTCTGTGCTGAAGACTGGTGTGGCTTTGACTATCTATCAAGTGGCAAATACAGAATGTTGCAATGTATGCAGCTGCCTATTGGGCTGAAAGGCGTGACATGCAGACGGTACAGCGGCACTCTATTATGGACGCAAAGAGCCATTTTCTGCTCTGTAACAAGGCCCTATGCATGCAACAGCCTCCACGGTCTCCTTGCCGGTGGTCGTTGGGGTGTTGTCGCTCGATCTCCTAGCAGAAATGAGGGCCCTTACCCATAAGTATAAGGAAGGGGGAATGATTGTCCTTGATGGTCAAGTCTGTGCAAGTCTCACTGTTTAGTCAAAACATCCTAATGATGGGCGAACGCTCCAAATTGGTCGATGATATTAAAATTCAGGTTATCACGAAAGCAGGGCTATCACGGAAAATATCTCAGCGAACCTAACCACAACAGCTAGTACATACAATAATTGTAATAAGCCATCATCCGTCATATCTATATTCATGATTCGTCCAATATTATAGAGCAATACCAGAGTGACAATCAATTTCAGGGAACAAAATGGAATATTTTTAATCCAAGTGTATATTTCATGAGTATCCTGAATTTTTATTAGTTAAGATTTTTAGACAAAAACTGATGAAAATTTACAGAAATAAAAAATCTTATGATTTTTAACTTTACATTGAAATCTCAAAAAAAAAAAAAAAAAAAAAAAAAAACTATATGAACCTGTCAAGATCATTTTAAACCATCTGCTATTTTTAAATGTCAAATTCGAAAAAAAATATGTATAAATGAAACTCATGGACATTTATGTAATAAAATAAGTATATAAATATATATATATTAAAAGTAAGATATACATAATACCTAATAATTACATAATTGTCAAAGTAATGTATGGAAAAGTATCAATTATAGAATAAAAATAAAACTTTTGTACGTACAAGGAAAATTACGCAAGATAATATATTAATAAGGAAATTGATTGAAAATTTGTTAATTCCCAGCTAACAATTTCTTAATTTAATATTTCTTTCCAAGAAATTAAATATCAATAGGATTAAAATTAATAAAAATAAGAAATAAGTTAAATCATTTATATAATATAAACGGTTTTAAGTTCTATTATAAATCCTACCTTGTTTTTAATTTATCTATTTATCTGTTTAACTTTTTCTTCTTTTTTTTATTTATTGTTTTTCTTATATCATCATTTTTATATTGTTATAAATTAATTATTTTATATAAAGATAATTAAATTATTTTGTGACAAAACCTGATTCAGAATGTAAAGAAATATTCAACAAGAAAGAAATATTCAATTTGCAAATAAAATATATTCCATTTTTACCAAGATCTACTCTACATATCTAGTATACTATTGTAATGATTGTAGGAGGTGATGTTGGTTGTTGATGTTGATAGATAAATAACACCTTAATATCGGTATAAGATATCTATAATTGATATATATGCATATGACTGACTGCCAAGGACTGTATACTTAACACTACAAGAACAGAACAGACTGACTGACGTGGCTAAACGATGTGTACAATTCAAGTGTGAGACTGTGAACAGAATATCCCCTTTTTGACTCTGTCTCTCGTATATATATCCAACTGGCCTCTCCTCTCCTCTCTCTCGAGAGGGACTCTTTCTCTCTGATGCGTGTGGGGGTTCACTCGCTAGTGTGGATGAGTGGTGGGGGTTCACTTTCGATTCGCCAATACAGTCTTCTGACAAACCGCCATCGCCATGCAAACATTGTTCGGCAATTCCTTGAAGATTAAAATTTCCCAATTGACCTGGGAAATCCTTTCCTATTGAAGTAAGGTGCCTGGAATTCCTTCTAATTTTTGTAAGGGCTATGCTTATTGTTATTTCACCCTTTTGTCGACGTTTTTATTCTATTAAACAAGAAGCAAATCAATGAAATATATCTAAGAAATAAGGGTTTTTACCTGTTTTGTCGGCGTTGAGACAATGCTGTGGAAGTTATATTCAATTTCTAAATTTTTCCAGTATTTTAATCCTGCAATAAATTCTAGCATTGTACGGTTTGTTAAATTCCCGTATTGTTTGTTTTTCTAAAATAAGAAAAGTATTAGCAATTGCTCAATTTTAATCTTCAAGGAATTGCCGAACAATGTTTGCATGGCGATGGCGGTTTGTCAGAAGACTGTATTGGCGAATCTGGCCTCTCCTCTCTCTCGAGAGGGGCTCTTTCTCTCTGATACATGGTGGGGGTTCACTCGCTAGTGTGGATGAGTGGTGGGGGTTCACTACCCCCACACTATTCAACTGGGGTCCTTATAGTTTTTCTTTCTTTTTCACGGAATAGAGCGGAAATGATGCAATCAGTGATCCATTATGTATTCAACAATTTTTCCTACTATCATATTTATAACCGTAGGAATTTATGAGCTATTTACACTGTGAGTCCTAGGTACTTGTTTTTAAGACTAGATATCTCTGTATTCGTTGTTATCAGGTGAGAAAGAAAAAATAAATAACTGCTGTTTTATAAACTTAACAAGACAACTTATCAAAATAGATTTTATCTTTAAATTCGCCAACGATAAATAACATCACATATAGATAGATATCAAAGAGTGAAATCAATAATTATTTTTTATATTTTGTAAAAAAAAAAATCTTATCACATCGTAGATTTCTATTTTTCATCTTTGGAAATCATTTTTTTAATTTATATTAAGATTTGACTTTCATTTTCTAGTCAAACTATCAAAAACCATATTCATAAGGGTTATTTTTGAGACAATAATTCATAAATAACTGTTAATTCCATGAGCGGAAAATTTTTCACTCAGCAATAAAACTCAATTTCATTTAATGACAAAGAAATGAACTGCCAAAATGACATATCTTACAGCAATTTTACATGCTGAGTCAAATGAGATAAACATACTGATATTTTCCAGTTGTGATACGTTTTTACCTAATTTTTCTTTGATAAATTTAACAATCAAAAAGAGTTGAAAAAATGGAAAATTTAGATTGAATAAATAATTTATCTGTACGAAATCTTTAGATTTTTATAATTTTTTTTTTAACATTAAAGTGTAAAAAATTCTGTTTTTTTGTATGAATAAATTCAAAATAAAAGTTTTTGATGAATTTACAAAATCAAATTCCCATGTTTTCTTCTGTCTGGAAGAAAAAAATGTGAACAATATCCTTTCATTTCTCTAAAAATTAAATACCTATTATTGGAAAATACATAATTAATTAACTAAAAACTAAATAAAATCAACTTAAGAAGAATTTAATTTCAAAACAGTAACCTGTTCTAAATGTATAGACCGATAGTCTCTACCAGAAGGTCATTGTATTTGAATTTTTATTGAATATGAATTTATCTATTGTTTCTTTACAATCGCAAATTACCAAAAGTCCGATAGTAAAACAAACCGATAATCAGGAACAATTTCTATTTTTTTGTGATAAATAATAAAAAATCACCGCATAACACTTATATTTCTGAGCAAAACACAAATCTCTCAAAGGGTAATAATTAATTTTACGCAAAATTTAACTTAAAATTAGTAAGTATTAAATTTAATAAGTAAGTAATTAAATTAGTAAGTAATTAAGGCGAATTAATTTTTAGTTTTAAAAATTAACTCTTATATTCAATAGATATAGTATATAGAGATCACATCATAACATTTAGCGACCTTTTTTATACCTTACCGTCAGGCAATGACATTATTATTATTATTATTATTATTATTCACACACTCCAGGCCCTGTACCTAGCGCATAGCGCCAAAACCGGTGCCTATAGTCATTTGGCCTTATCTACTTAGTCTACTTAGACTCGGAACTCTACTTATCTGTCTAGTCCTTCTTATCACCGCAACTTCTCAAGCGACTCTATAAAGTCTTTAAAATTCTTTGCGCTTTTGGTCAATTTTCTACAGTCTCTCAGCCAGTTCTCTCTCCCCTACTTATCAGCTTGAATTCCATATGGATTCTTGCCTTGTCGAGGAGAGGACACCGGAAGAGAACATGATGCACCGTCTTCACTCCCAGCTCATAGAGCTTAGAATTGAACTCCCCATGGCCTGTGAATTATTGTTTTACGGTTTGGGACAGCTCCAGCCATCGAATCGACAGTCTGTGATGCAGATTTGGGAAGAACTCATATGTGGTTCTCCCTTTCTCTGCTTCATCCCAGCGCCTCTGCCACTTCCCCATTTCGTACTCTCGAATATTTTTCTTTACAAGAGCAAGAGGCATCTGACTGGACAACTTCTGACCATCAAGGACAATCATTCCCCCTTCCTTATGCTTATGGGTAAAGGCCCTCATTTCTGCTAGGAGATCGAGCGGCAACACCCCAGTGACCACCGGTAAGGAGACCGTGGAGGATGTCGCATAGGCCCTTGTTACAGAGCAGAAAATGGCTCTTTGCATCCGTAATAGAGTGTCGCTGTACATGTCAAGCCTTTCAGCTCAATAGGCAGCTGCGTACGTTGCAACATTCTCTAACACGGCCCTATAGATGGTCAAAGCCACACCAGTCTTCAGCCCCCGTCAGACAATGACATTTCTTGTGAGAGACTGGGAGAAGGCGGAACTATTCCCGTAGGCAAACCAAACCAACTACCGCTCACCTAAAAGAAATGCTGGAAAAATCACTATCGTCCCTCCTAACCTCGACCACGACGAAACCTTTCCTCAGCTCGTGAGTGCGGAGCAAGCTCTGCCGGGCTGACTCACGATCCCGTGGTACCATTATGTAGAGAGAACAAGTCTCCTACTTAAAGGCCTAGAATGGTCTTTAAAGGAGGCAAACCTGTCCATAGAGCTACAGTTTTGCAACACCCTCCTGACAAGGCCGGGACTTTGCCTTACCATTCAGATGAAGCGATATGGTAATGACAAAATTCAAAATTAGAGCACACTCTTAGCCACCGTACCTAGCGCATAGCGCCAAAACCGGTGCCTATGGTCAGTTAGCCTTACCTACATAGTAGGCAAGTTTCCATCCCTGCCACTTGGAAGCGGACCTCTACATATCCGTCTAGTCCGGCGCATTACCGCTACTTCTCGAGCAAACAGAGCGAAGTCTTTAAAATTTTCAGCACTTTTCACCAACTCTTTACATTCTCCCGGCCAATTCTCTCCTCTCCTTTTCAGCTTGAATTCCATATGGATTCTTGCCTCGTCGAGGAGAGAACATCGGAAGAGAACGTGATGCACTGTATCCCGTTCACCGCATTCGCAATTCGGGGAATCTTTCAGCTTAGAATTGAGCTTAGAATTGAACTCCCCATGGCCCGTAAAATATTGCGTTACGGTTTGGGATAGCTCCAGCCATCGAATCAACAGTCCGTGATGCAAATTAGGGAAGAACTCGTATGCGATTCTCCCTGTCTCTGCTTCGTCCCAGCGTCTTTGCCACTTCCCAAACTCGTACTCTCTGATCTTTTTCTTTACAAAAGCTGGAGGCGTCTGACTGGGCAGTTCCTCACCATCAAGGCCCTTTTTTATACTTAGGGTAAGGGCTCTCATCTCTACATGGAGATCAAGCGGCAACACACCAGCGACCACCGGTAAGGAGGCCGTGGATGATGTCGCATAGGCCCTTGTTACTGAGCACAAAATGACTCTTTGCATTCGCAACAGAGTGCCGCTATACGATTGCATGTCAAGCTTGTCAGCCCAACAGGCAGCTGCGTACGCTGCGACATTCTCTATTACGCCCCTGTAAATGGTTAAGGCCACACCAGTCTTCAGCCCCACTCACCACGGGCTACTCTTTTTATTCCCTGGTACAAGTTGAGACATCTGGAGGCAACCCACTGGATATGGAGCTTAAAAGAAAGCTTCCAATCCAGCAGCACGCCCAGGTACTCAAACGGGTCACGAGGACTATTCTATGATCGTTCACCCTAATCCAGGGAGGCCGACTAGGATGAAGTTTGCCTTTCATTAGCATCACTTTAGACTTCTCGAAAGAAATCTGCAGCTTCTCCTCTTGACACCAAGTTTTTATTCGGGTTACTATAGCGCTAGCACGCTCTTCTAACTCCTGACGAAAATCACCATGAACGACTATTGCGAGGTCGTCAGCGTATGCAACCGAGTCACAATAATCCATATTCTCCCTTATGCTCCAGCAGTCCATCCATAACCATGTTCCACAGGAACGGGCCCACCACCGAGCCCTGGGGACAACCCCAGGTTTGTGGTAATGACAAATAAAATCTGGTATGAAACACTCACATGACTTTCTCTTATTACGCTTTAATACAATTTTATATAATTTTGTTTTTACTCTTCGCCGGGAAAGTCAGCGTAGCTGGTATGCGACTCCTCGCAGCCCATTAGATTTTTGCTTTTCCGATCCAGTGTTTCTTTTTATATTTCAATAATTACTCATTTGTCCTAACAAATATTACTTAATTTTTACTTTTACGGCGTTTCCCCTCATTGAGTTCGCCTCAAGTCAGCCGTTCTCTCCACAGCGTTCTATCCCTCCAATCTCCATCTCTCAGTCTTTTCCCCATCATCTCCTCCTCAATCTCTTCGTCCCATCGACGTGCTGGTTGTTTCTCTTTTTCTCCTTCCAGAAGGGGTCCACTCTTCCGCACTCTTTCCGGCCATCTGTCTGGGGCCATTCGTCGCACATGCCCATACCACCTCATCTTTCTCTCCACTACTTTTTGATTTATTCTTTTCTCTATGCCCATTTCCTCCAGTATAGCCTCATTCCTTATCCGGTCCGCCCTTGTTCTCCTCAGACATTTCCGCCAATATTCCATTTCCACAGCATTCACTTTTTTCATTAAATTGGCTGAGGTTGTCCAAGTCTCAGATCTGTATAGTAAAATTTCCTCTACAATGGAACAGAAGATCCTTCTTTTATTCTCCCTGGATATATTGGTGTTCCAAAGGATGGAGTGAAGCATTATTACAGCTTTCCCTAACAAATATACCCTGTATAAATATACAGGTTGGGGAAGAGGGCTAGGCAGTATTATAAGTGACATTGCAGGGCAGAGAAGAAAGAGAGCTCCAATAACATTCAACCAATCCCATATAATATTTGAAATTTAACGCCACAATTTCCGCAGAACTAGCCTAAAATCTATTCTTTTTTGTTTTCCAAAAAAATGTAACAAATAAAAGTAATAGATTTATATATTCTGCGTAGTAAACATATCAAGTTTTAAGGAAATCATTTTAATCGTTTTCCAGCAAATTCCAAAAATGCAACAACTTATACTGTTAAAACCACATTTCCGGTTCCCAGATTTTCTTCAAATTTGGAAATCTATCAACGTTGTTAATATAAATTAATATTGTATAGATTATATTTACTATAATATATTCGTACTGTAGAGTGGTGGTACTTTAGTGGAAAACTAAATGATATTGTAAATCGTCACAGGCATTTTTCAATAAAATTTCGGAAAACTGAAAAACCTATTCTTTAAAGTTGTTATTCTGGTTAACCTGTTTTTCTTAATCTTCATATTTGAAATTCTACGAATGTTTCTAATGTATATTATTATTTAAATATAGGTGGTAGAATTTTGTACCAATTTGTATAAATAAATTCAATTTCGAAAATTTATTACAATCGCAACACTTTATTTTAGGTAAAATAAAAATAATGCAAAGTAATGGGGCCCCATGATTCCTCCGGGCTTTACACGTCCAGCTACCGGATCAGATGATGGACAAGGTCGGACGAAGAGTAGCAAACATAATTCACTATATTTTACTCATATAAATATATCAAATAAAAATCAAGGCCAACACCGGGGAATTGAACCGGTACCTACAAATAAACCTCAAGCTACTAGCTTTGCGGTCTGCGCCTCTAACCACTCAGCTATTGTGTTTGTAATAGCAATATAATCCAAAGCCTCAATTCTTTCACTAAGATATTATTAAGATTTAAATAATATATGTCTAAAGTCTTGTATACAAAAAAAATTATTACATTAAATGCATTTCATTAAAATATTTTTTTTTTTTTTTTTTTTTAACACGAGGAAGACAATGCGGTTAATAGTTTGGTAGGAAATAAAAAAATAAAATAAAATTAGAGAAAGTAATAAAAAAAAAAAAAAAAATAGAATATTATGATAAGACAAATTGTTTTTAATGTAACAATTATTATATAAACACAATAAGATAATAAATACTTCAAAGTTAGTTTCTAATTTTATCTGAGTAGCTACGTGTGACACGGAAATGTATGTTAGAAATCCAAGTTGCGAAATGGTTGACAGTAATTTTATTATTATTGTCACATATATAACAGAATCAAAGAGAGTGAGAAATAAAGAGATAGAGGGACCCCCTCACTTCCTTAATGTTTTATTGTACGTGTGTTAAATATTGAATACAAATTGGAAATAATTAAATTTACTAAAACAAAATATTATTAAGATTTAATTTCTGTTTTTATTTTATAGAAATATGATTTTTAGTAGGTCCATGCAAAACATAAATGAAATTAGAATTACAGTGTATTAGTTTGTTTACCTCATCCTGCATAGATCAATATATATTGAGCATCCAGCAAACATGTGTTTAATTGAGCATCTTGACATTAACACATTGGTTATGTTAACAGAAATATCGCATATATTTTATTGTGTCTGGTTTAATACAAAAACGAAATATCTGATATGATTAGCCCCCCAGGACTTCCTCTACTACAATTTAAGGAAATGGCAAATTTTTATCACATTTCTAATTCTTTAATATTATTATTATTTGTCTGTGGGGAGAGACCAAACCCTACGCAATCCAAAGCCTCAATGGGTCCATATAACTACTCCAAGTAAAACAACAACAATTTGGGTCTAGAACAAATATCCAGACCCGGGTCTAATCCATCTAAGATTCAACGCAGTCCGAACAAATCGGACAATAACCTTAAGAGGAAATAGCCTAAGCTCTTCCACAGACATCCTATTCCTATCCAAAGGTACTGAACCTAATTTCCTCACAACCTAGGCAATCTGTCATAAGATGGATGGGTGTTTACTTCTCTGTCTCACAGACCGTCATGAGCCCCATTACGTAGAGATTCTCCTTAAACTATAATGTCCAGTAAGGGATCCAACCAGATGCCCGAGAGAGTTCTGTAAAAGACTCAGCAATGTCTCACTAATAGCCCTGTCCGGAACCCCGATCAGCATTTTGTACTGCCGACAACACCAACTGGGCTCATCCACAAGGATGAATGCTGAGAAACTTGCCATGACTGGAAGCCTGACAGACATGTGCCAGAAGACATGCCAACTGCAAGCTCGGGACCAATGAAAGGGAGAGAGGCGCCTTGTTTTGGCAAACCTATCCACCTCCTCATTCCCAAAAATTCCCATATGACCTGCGACCCAGACTAGAAGCACATCCTTCAGAAAAGGAAGCTCTTCCAGTCTTTTAGAACATTCTAACACCAACTTGGAAGTGAAGACACATCAACTCAGCGCCTGCAGCGTAGCTTGGCTGTACGAGCAGATACAAACACCTTTTTAAGTAAGTGTTACTACCCTCTCATTCAAGATACAACAAAGAATAATATAAACCTCAGTCTGGAAGACTGTGGTCCATTCACCAAGAGATATACTCTGGTCTCATTATAATTCTTATTAATGTTTAAAATTGTTGGTGTTTATATGGTGAAAATCACAGAAATCTGACAAACCTGTTCAGTAAATTCGCATTTCCGGTGAACCAGCTGCCTTTATTCGGAATTTTCACATTCGAAACATCACTTTTCATAGTAACATTGTATAGATGATAGGTTGACTGACGTAAAATAAACTGAAATGTCACTTTAGAGGAAAACATAACCCCACGCCTCTCCAAAACCTCTATTAAATGAATTTTCCCTGTAAAATGTTACACATAAAGGTTGTAGTAACACTTTATATAATTTTAATTAAATTTAATTTTTAATGCTTTTGTTAGGTCGCGGCACCTTTGACGGATTACCTTTGCCTCGCTATTTCTAAATTATTATTTCATAGCCCGCATATTTCCCACGTCTCCCCGCCTTTTCCTTCCTCTCTCTCTCTCTCTCTCTCTCTCTTGATGGTGGGACTGTCGGCGCCTTTTATCTCTCGGGGTTCGCCGCCTTACTTACTTTCCCACACCCTTCAAACGTTCTCTTCCTATAAAATTTCTTCACTTACCTTCAATATCTTGCCAATGCAACTTCATATTTACCGCTTCTTCTTCTTTAGTTAGTGTTGTATTGTGAATTCGCCTTTTATATTTCGCGTCGTTTTATACGCGCCTATTTGCCATGTTAATTAATATTAATTCATCGGTGAGTAGTAAAAATCATCTTTCCGCGCCATCACCTTCATGAGGCTATACATCACTGCGCCTTAGTGGAGTCGCCATCACTCGCCGCTTCAACAATGCCGTCATCCGCTTCTAAAAGAGCATTCCAATCCCTTTACGCTCATCTGAATTCCTTTCTTTCCCCACACGCACACCACACACACGCACACCACACATACGCCACCTCTTCCTTTCTCAGTCCGCCATTCGTCTCATCAACCCTTCTTCGATTCATCACTCACCGTCACCAAAGGGTAAATCTCTTTTTCATTTGTTTTACATTATTATTCATTTTTGTTTTTCACCCGCTACTCACCATCTCGCCTTGGGTGTCTGCCCCGCAGACAACTTGAATTTTTTTTTTTTTTTTGCATTTCTGAGGAAACATTAACGTTAAACTTTCCACTAAAGTACCACTTCAATACAATGTGTGCTTTTATCACCATACGTACCGAAAAAATTCAGGACAGTCCCGAATAACGACCAAAATGTCACGAATTGTTCAAACTAATGAAAAAAGTTTGTAAATAAAGTAAAAATGTCGAATCGTTACATTTATATTTTACTTTTACTGAGAGTATCTCCATGTTTATTAACGCCTTTGCACTGGTAGGGAAGCCGTAAAAATCTTGGAATATGTTTCGTCCTTACTTATCCTTACTCCTTATGTTTATGAGTATGCATTATCACTGTCAGAAATATGGTCACCACCTATAATATAATTTTTGATTTACATTGGTAGAATTCCAGTTAGAAGATCAGAAAATGCAAATTTACAGAATAGGTTTGTGAGTTTTCTCAAAAAACGGCTACAGGAATTTTCTTTGAACTTGCAATACTCATTGATAAAAATGTATCAACTTTTATTTGAAATATTTTTTCAAATAAAAATTGATTTTAAAAATGTTTGGAGCGCTGCTCAGTTAGCTTAAAATTTGTTCTTGAGACAGAGGGCGCCCACAATGCCCACTCAGGTATAAACGCCTATCACCTTTTTTTTATGGTCTGCTCAACTAAACGTTTGTAGATAAGATTAGATTAGTTTTTCACTTCGGGTGGGCCCCGCAGCCATCATAGCCTTATTGTGCCATCCCCGATTTTCTAGTAGGTAACCCTTCCCTCCTAAGGAGTTTAAGGGCGTTCACCACTAGATCTTTTTTTGAGTTATTATCTCCTCAGATCGTAATGTACCAGAGGTTTCGTATTGCAAAGGATTGCTACGCAATCAAAGTGCAGGTGTGGGATCGTTTCCTCCTCCTCCTCCTGACACAGTCTGTCCAAGCGGTCCGAGCTTATTGCCCCACCTTGTAAGGATGCTTTCTAAACCTACAATGACTCGTAAATAATCTCGTCACCAGAGAAATCTGATTCCTACTCCGGCTACTTTGGTCCCCTCCTTTTAGAAAGTTCTGGTATCATCTTTTACTCTGTATAGCCACTAGGCTCCCATCCTAGAGTGCCTCATAATTGCTTCAGAGCCACTCTCCAATAGTACACGGACTGCTCCACTGGTTATCACCCCAAGAGAGGGACTCTGGACCACAAAACGGAGTATTTGCCCCTTTCCTGGGCAGCTGAACAGCTGTCTCATTACCCTGCATGTCCAGCCACCCATCTCAGCGGAAACTTATTGTTTCACAGACATTTCCGTGATAGCCTGCTTCATTTTGTGGTGGACATCGACCGGTTTCGGGCGTTCGCCCATCTTCAGGATGCGTTTGTCAGACAGTGTGATAACGCACAGAGCAAATTCAGTTTACATACTCTTTGTTTGCTCTGTGCAAGTCTGTGTTATGACACTGTCTGACAAACCACTGAGATGGGCGAACGCCCGAAACCGGTCGATGACCACAAAATGAAGCAGGCTATCACGGAAAATGTCTCTGATGCTTTCCAGCTCTGCGGAACCACCACCACAGAAACTTATTGTGCCTGGAGAGTCTAGTCAATGCCTCTGGACATTCCTTGACTCGGGACGAGGTAGTTCTGTAGGCTTCCAGAATTTTCAGTGCCGCCTAGACTGTCCGAGCAAATGCTTATGAACTTCCCACTTAAGGCCGTACGCAAATTCTCCTCGGCACAGACCGTTTGTATGTTTGAACGTTTGTAAACATTGCAATGTTACAGATACATAGATAGATAGATAAAAGCTTTATTACAAATTTACAAATATGTACAACAATAATAAATAGAAGTTCCATTGTACATTAACATTATAGCCTTCCTACATTGTTTGTATAGTGATTTTTGGGATAAGGCGAGGTACAATATGCAGGGAAAAAGGGGAAAAACTTGCAGCTTTAGGAAAAATATTACGAGAGAATGTGTTTCAGTCTTTTATGCCTGTAATGTATGGAGGGATTGTAGGAGGCTATTTCGCGGCAGAGTGAATTAAGATGACAGTCTAGAGTGGCGAGGAGTTTCAGGAGACGATTTTGGATGAAGGAATAAACTTGGGGTTACTGAAGATTTTTGCGTGAAGTAGGTCGATTTTGATGTGTCGTGGTGAGTCAGTCGGCAAGTCTTAGGAATTTGTTCTGGGTTATCTGAAGTTTTTTTGATGTTACTAGTCAGGCTCCAGGCGGATGGAACGTAAAGTAACATCCGTCTGATGACTACTTTGTACAGTAGGAGTTTGTTTTGTATGGTCATTTTTGAGTCGCGTGACAGTAACGGGAAAAGTAGTCTTATAGTCATTTTTCCAGAATTCACTTTGTCTTGTACGTGGGTCGTGAAGTTCAATTTGTTGTCCAGAGTTATTCCAAGGTTCTTGACGTTGTTAGTCCAAGGGATCAAAGTATTGTTGTGTATAATTTGTCTGTTCATTATAGGTCTACGTTTAGTAAACAGTATGGCGTTTGTTTGTCGGATTTATTTTCATTTTCCATTTAGTGCAGTATTT
>JAAEAF010000074.1:0-31710 GCA_011037195.1 Triatoma infestans
CCAACTACTTGGATTTTCGTTCAACATTCTGTGCGTCTTGTTGATCTCGCTACGTGTTGTGTGATTTTTTTTATAGATTGTATTATATTATATAAATAATTTTAAATATTATTTAATTATTATTTTAATAATAATTTTATTAGTAATTGATATTATTCAACTATTATTATTAATTACTAATATCTCCGAAAGCAGATTTCTGATTATGTCTGTAATCAAGAGACACTTGATTTTAAGAAGATTATCATCTACAAACAGTTTTGTGGGATGTAAATTCAAAATTATATGCCAACAAAAGTGCGAGAAGTGATGCTTGTTCCGTGGTACTTGTAGAGAACTCATACCATTATCACTGGAAGTAACTTCTCTCTGTGTGCTTTAAATAAACTTCACCAGTGCTTTCATCCTCATGATCAAAACTTCCAGGCGGTGAATACTGTCTTGCTGCATCCAGGAGAAAATTATGAAGCAGAAGACAAGTTAACGCTATATCAACCACAGTCCCGATAACTATAATTTCTATAGGCTTACGAAAAATTCTGAACGCTGGCGCCATCAACCCAAAAGCGTTTTCAACGATTCTCCTTGCTCTCGATAGCCTTTAATTAAATACTCTTTTTGGCGAGCCCTTATTAAGGTCAGTTGCAAATGGTTTCATAAGATGAGGGCTCGCTGCTTTTTTCCTTTTTCGTGCACTTTTCAAAAACAGGTAACCTGCACAAATAGCTAATGCCGCTTCTGAATCCATCGATAAAATCACACTGAACGGATGAAGTATGGACAACAAATTGAATGCCTCAAGAGGCATGATCGAAAGGCATGCGCAAGGCATGTTGAAATGGAAAGAGGAAGCGCAAGTTGAAAGGGAAGAGGAAGAGGAAAGCGCACAAGTGTGGGCATACCCAAAGATTGCCATTCAATTAGACAATAGATAGAAGACAATAGATTATCTTTCAACAATGTTAATAGATAAAGTTGCTTATGATTTATGGCGGGTGCAAAGTCCGGAAGTTTTGCTAACAAATTTTAATGACGTATTAGAGAAATTTACTAATAAAATTGTATCATCCCGGTTTATTAATATAGCTATAAATTCCTGATATAACTTTCTCTTATTTCCTGTTAGTACAATTTTCTTTAAACAGAGTTTTTACATATTTATCTTAACATAAATATAAAGGGTCCTCATGCGTTGGTCTAGTGGATAGCGCAATCGCCTTTCGTGCGAGAATTCAGGGTTCGATTCCCGTGAGGGCAAAGTCGGTGTTGACCCAGCATCGTGATAAAAAGTGGAAAGCTACAGTTAGTAGCGCCCTAGGTAGCGGCGGCCGGAACTAAACTGTGTGGGAACTGCGGCGTGCTTACCACTCCCCTCTCTATTTAAACGCCATCTGGCAAGCCTTGGTCCTTCATGGTCTGTTGCGGCACAGGATTTTTCAAATATAAAAGTGGTATGGGGATAAATACCTACCTTGGCAGATAGAAAAACACTGAACAAAACTAAATATTGTAACGGCAAGAGAGAGTACACAGGCCCGTCCGAGAGAAAAAAGGCCCTCTCTGGTACTCTCTGACTTAAACAGGCTAGAGTAGGGAGAACCTGTATATAAGCCATTAAGAGATATAGAGATCTTTCTATCAGATTCTACCATATACATCGCATCATGTCATATCTCTATTCCCACATTTTATTCTATAAAATCATTACAAGTCCAGTGCAATTAGTGTAAACTTATAGCTATATTATAACAGTGTCTTTATATCTCGTCTAATTAATCAATCCCAATTTCTCTCCTCATCAACTCCATGATAATATAATATTTGAAAATTAAAGCCACTAATTCTTTTGGAAAAATAATTCAAATAAAAGTAATACTTATATATCTATACAATTAACTATATCTAGTTTAAAGGAAATCGTTTTACAAGAAAATTCCAGAAACTCATTTTCTGTAAAGACGCTCTTCCGGTTAACCTTTCAAATTTGGAATTCCAGCAATATTCTAATGTATATTAATATTATTTAAGTGGTAGACGTAGAATTATGTATATTTATTGAACTGGTACTTTATAAGGAAGCTTAACGTTACTCTTCCCCTACATACTCCCCCCAAAAAAAACAATTTTCGCGGGAAAATATTTCAAATAGGTTAGGGATTCACTATTGTAAATAGTAAAAGAAGTTTAAAGAAGTCGTTGGAAATAAAATAAAAAAAAATCCGTGAAATCGCACGTCCGGTTAATGGATTTTAACCGAAACCATCGTGTCAGATGCGTTCGTACTACCTAAACGGAATACGATGTTTCTAATACCTAAACGGACCTGAAAATATTCCTGTGAAAACTGAATTTCAAAAATTTGACTCGATCTGGAAATGGTCTAAATAGCAATTTTTTAATAAACAACAGGAAATAAAAAATAGAAGAATGAGCTCTTTTTACACCATATTATCTCAACCTCTGGGTAGGCTCTGTGTTGTAAATATAGGAAAAATAATTAATAATATTGAGAGGAGTGAAAATATTGAGTGGACTGTATATAATTTAATGGGTGAGCAAAATGGGAAATTAAAATATCAAAATTATATGGACGAAATGAATATATAAATTAAATTTAAAATAGCTAGCAAATATTTTTTATCACTTTCAACAGCCAAAGAAATGGCGCTTAGCTTAAAACGTAGAATCCTGGCTACCAGTGTTGGAAGACCTATATGTCCTTAACCCATAACGGGGACAAGGGGAGAGCATAAATAAGAATAAGGAAACAAATCTTATGAGCCTGTAACTCTTGAGTCTTGATCCATACACTGCTGCTTGGTTGATGATTGCAGGTAATAATTAAATGGGCTCCCAGAAGCTGCACGGCAGGAAACCAATCGCAAGTAACAACCATGTGATTTCACAATAAACCTATGCAGGCCCGAGAGAACCGAGCCGCAAAGTCGACAAAACGATCAGTTTATTAACACCACCCAGGAGAAAGCTAGAAGTAACAAACTTGGGTTTTCACAATTAACGGCAACCGAACTGCGGTGAATTGTATAGGTATTACAATGGCGACTCGCTCAAGCAAGTCTTAGATAGCGACTAACTGAGAGAGGAGAAAATGCATAGGTTACTCCCTCTCTACTCTTAAGACAACCTAATAAATTGGTAAATTATTATCATGGAAGTGTAATACCCCCCTCAAAAATAAAATTATTGTAAGCCGTTGGCGGTAAATTTGAATACCGAACAGCAATAGTTATTCTCTCACACTAATCTGCTCGATAATATTATTATTATAATTATTATTTGTAGTAATAGTTATGGGATAAAATAAGAAAGTTATATTTATTTATTTTTTTTTTAAATATTTATATCTAATTAAATAAAAGTATATATGTGTGTATTGAAACTGATAAAAATAAAAAATTATTGTCATTAAATGGACAAAAAGTTTAAAAATTTAAATAATGAAAGTAAATAATAGTAATATATATATAAATGTCGTATTGAGACAATCACAGGCTGTCAATTTATTTTGTTGAAAGTCACCGTTGTGTTGGTATTGTAGAACTGTTATTCCAGAATGTTGTCGTCTCTTTACTGAGACTGTTTCCTACTACTTCGGGCCCTTTACTTACTTCTATTACAGTCTTAAACCTCATCCTTTATATAAACAAACTTATTTACACAGTCCGGTCCTCTGTGTGCCCTGAATGCCAATATCCCAAGATTGACCACTCACTTTAACAATAGTCATTTTCTCAGCACCTCTTTCCATTATATGTATGTCTATCCGTATATCTATCTCTAGTTCTGCTTTAGTCTTATAGTTTTGTTAAGGACCCTGTGACGCTGCGTATGCCCTCGCTAGGAATACTAATCACTTGTGGTTATATTTAAATAAATTAAAGTAAAGTAACTTTACTAGCTGAATTTCAATGTAGTACTTATTTTTTTTTTGTAGTTTCTGTAGTATTTTCAGAAAATATATTTTAAGCTAATAAATTACTGCGTCTTTCCTGGCTTTAGAAAAGGTTATTTCATTTCTTTAAATGTCAACATGTCCCTGGCATCTGATATATGAATCTTTATTGTTGTGGTTGGTTCTGCAGAGCTGGAAAGCATCAGAGATGTTCCATCAGAGCATCCATGACAGAAATTTTCCATTAACAGCTCTTTGTCTGGATAATTGTTGGTGTTACCAGTGAAATGTTATTGGTGTGATGTGTGTTGTATGTATGGTGGTAGCTTGTAGTGGCACGAGCGGTTTAGTAAAAGGGCTTATGTTTGTAAGTTTTAAGAGAGAGAAGTAATAAGAATAATTAAGAAAACACTGGTAGATTAAATTAAATATATTCTTTAAGGATATTTAATGCTATTCAATAACACAGACAATATGCTTATTAATTTACTGAATAAACTCTTATGTTTTAACTTATAACTGGCACAATCCTGATGTGTTCTGGTGAAATATCTAGCCCAGACTATGTTGTTTGGAAACAGAATGCAGACTGCCCGAAAGAATGCCTTCCCTTACAAAACAGTTGGCCAAATGGCATTGTATTAATTTAACGGATTCTTGTGCCTTTGTCTCTTTATAGCAATGACCTTAAATTATAGTACCTGACTCTTTTCACTGCACTAAGATACATTTAAAATATTAACAAAATTGTATTTTCGATACTATAAAATATTCTAAACTATTTTTCTAAACTATTATTTTCTTTCATTTCTTTCTTCCACTACACAAGGTTCTTCAAAAGTAATTGGTTCAGCTTTTATAGGTACGTTATATACTTTCAGTGATATTTTCCGTAATAGGCTGCTTTTTTTGTGGTCATCCATTGGTTTCGGTCGTTCGTCCATCATCAGGATTTTTTTTTGTCAAAACATTGTGATAACATAGACTTGCACAAAGCAAATTTAGTTGATACACATTTAGAAGTACGAATTTAAATTTATGTACAAACAAAATCGTTCATAAAACGTAAGAATTTCAATTTTTTTTTTCTTTCTTTATCTACACTTTAAATATTAATTACTAAATTGATCCTTCTTTTATCTGCGATTTTCTAGAAAACGGCTCCAATGATTTTCTTTAACCTTGGAATGCTATCTACATCTACATATAAAGGGTGTCCCAAGGTATATGGATAACGACTTTTTCTCAGAAACTAAGATAGCTAGAAAAAAAACTAAAACATACGTGTCCCCATAGTTTTTTGTTAGAAAACCAAATTTAATTTGCAAATTTGTTTTGGTGCTTCGAGAAGCGAGATACAGGCCCCCAACTTCATTTTTTTCAAATGGGGAGGTGTGGTTTTTATTTAAGAAATAGATTCCTCTATTTTTTTTGTAAGAAAAA
Source organism: Triatoma infestans (assembly GCA_011037195.1). Classification (NCBI taxonomy): domain Eukaryota; kingdom Metazoa; phylum Arthropoda; class Insecta; order Hemiptera; family Reduviidae; genus Triatoma; species Triatoma infestans. The sequence continues at coordinate 5,357 of JAAEAF010000074.1, forward strand.
TTTACTTAAACGGTTTTTTTCTTTGAGCGATATTTTACAAGTTATGAATGAAAACATGATTCCTATAAGAAATTTCAAAATGATGTTGTAACGGTTTTTTTGATTGAATAATAAGAAAAGTACTATTTTATTATAAATTTTACTCCTCATTAATTACAGATCTTGCTCGAACTGGCCTCCACCATTAGAGATGTATTTCTCTGGTCGTAAGGTACAATTGGCGGGGGGAAAAAGCATGTGTATGCATCTCTAATAGTGGGGGCCAGTTCGAGCAAGATCCTGTAATTAATGAGGAGTAAAATTTATAATAAAATAGTACTTTAGGATAAGAAAGGTATTGGGGATATGTTCATCGATATTGGCGCTATTTTCTAGATAATTCAAGGCACGTCAACATTGGCACCGGAGCCTTCTCACTGCACTGCCTACCTCCGACTAGTGTTCTCTCGTTATAAATACTGTCCATCACCAAACACTAGAGAAAAAAATTTAACGGTAGCATGGCTGTATTCGAACCGGCGATCTTCGCGTTGCTAGTCCAGCGCGTTACCACTGAGTTAAACTCTTCTCTTAGACTATTATGCAATCACTTCTACTACTACCTGTTTTGATTAGGGAAATGTTTTCCCACCACCTCAAAATCTAAGTAAGGGTAAGTGAATAAAAAGTTTATCTATTTTTTTTTTTGAGAATTGTATTAACTACGTAAGATAAAGTTGTGTGAATGTGTTTCATAGCAGGTTAAATTTTTACTAGGATTAAAGGAAATGCTTGAGATAAGTAATATTTATTGTTTTTTATTTAAATTTATTTATAAATGAAAATAAAAATACGCACTTTTCTAGAGCTTTATTAATGTTTTGTTTCTTTTACTTAAGCGCTTCTAATTTATGATATTTTTTTCCTTTATTTCTTTACAGGTATTAAGGTGAAATAAATACATTGAATTTTCCTTTATTTTTTCTACTTCTTATCCCTATAAAACATCTAGAAAAAGAAAAAAAGATGTTATATTTTTTAAGCGTATATCTTATGTAGAGGTTAAGGCTTATCCCTCTAGGCTAACCCCTACATGGTAATAACTTGAATGTTGGGCAAAACAGTTATACTCTAAATAGGGTAAAGAGTAAGAAACGACAGTAAAACATGCTAGTCGAGCATATAACAGTTGTCTACATAATATCTATAAACTCGCTCTCGTGTTAGTAAAAAATTCTCTTATAACATTCTCTTCAATTCTGTAGGTTTCGCTTCTCTGACTTCCTATCCACCTAATGGAATATAGAATGAAAATGCATGCTTATAGCTTTATGTTAGTATACTAGTAGACGATGGAAACTTTATGGTGGATGGAGAAACCAGCCGCTGCAAAAAGCGGGGGGGAAAAAAAGACATTCAACCGGAGTAATAGTAATGTAAGGTACCTTTAGTTCTGGTAACTTACTCCTTTAAACTACTTGTACCAAGACGGGGTTACCAAAAGCGTATAAAGTAAAAAAAAAAACAAAAAAAAACATAGCAAGAAGACCGGAAAGAAAAGAGTAAGGACCAAGAACCTAACGCCTGCCACTCACATAAATTCTATAGCTGACACCTTAGAGCCCCAAACAGGAGTTTGAGATATAACTTCCTTGTAGTATACAAATACTTTGAGGCACCTACACCAGTAAACATACATCCACGCACATATATATATATATAGTATAATATATATTCTAGCCCTTTCGCTAAGGATACCAATGCAATAGTCAGTTATAAAAATTGTACGTAAACAACGCCACCAGGGTACAGTTTGTTTTATTGAAATTTACTGGCTTATTTCCTATCATTATTTCTTCTTTATCGTTAATTTCACACAGTTCTGTCATTATTTTCATGTTTATTCAATAAACCATTATTCATAATTATTGGATTCCACTTTTTATTATTTTCTCTTACTATGCGAAAAGGAAAAGGTTTTGCGGAAGAGTCAAATTTGTCGTAATTGCGTTTTAGCCAGAAATAAATGTTATTGTATTTTGAAAGTTACACAACCATCAATGGACCTTCGCATCTAAACTTATATAAATAAACACTTTACCCTCTATATTATTGAAGCGAATGAACTCTAATAAAAATAAAAAAATTAACAAAATAAATAGAAATATCTTAACCTTTTTATTTCAATATAACTATACTTTACAGTTTTATTTATGCTAAATCATTAGGACAATAATAAATACATTATTTTCTTAATTCTGAACGATTAATGGCTACATTTATCCTCGTAAGTACATTCATCCTTATAAATACATTCAAGAAATAAATTTTAAAATTGTTTGAATAATATATATCTCAAAACGAGAAATCACAAAAAAAAAAACTCAAACTTTTCCATCATTTTAAACTTGTATACTATTATTTAGTATTATTCGTCTACGAGAAGGGTCCAATCTTACGCTATCCAAAGCCTTACTGGGCCCATATAGCTTCCTCCCCCCCAAAAAAAACTACTTACAAAAATCCAGACCCAGATTTAACCTATCTAAGTTTCACTGCAGTCCAAACAATTAGAACCAAATTAAAGGAAAATAGCCTGAGCTCTTCCAAAGACATCCTGTTCCGATGAAAAGTTCTGAACCTAATCACCTCAAAGCCCAAGCAATCTATCATAAAATGGATAAGATAGATTCTTCCACTGTCTCACAAACTCAACAAAAAGGATCTGGCATGAGCCTCATTACGTAGATGCGTCTTCATAAATCACAACGCCCAATAAGGGATCCAACAAAATGCCAGAGTAAGCTCCATGAAAGACACAGCATCGTCTCCACTAATAGCCACTATCTGGACCCCCGATGAGCGTTTTGGATTGCCGGCAACCAACTGTGCTCATCCATAAGGATGAATGCTGTGAAGCTGTCCATGACTGGAAGCCTGACAGACATGTGCCAAATATCTGTGGCCATTAGCGTCCAATGTCTTCTCAGTGCACTGCAGGATTCCGGTCAGTGTTCTCTCGTTAGGGATAACGCTGCCTATTACCAGATAGTGACACTTTTAAGAAGAGTAAATCTAAGGTTACCTAGGCTGGGCTACAGCATACTATCACTTGGCTAATCCCATCCCTACAACAGTTATTATCACGTATTTTTAACTACATTATTAATTAGATAGTTTATGGGTAATATTTTCAATTTTATTAATTTAAATTTATTGCTCTCCTCCACATATAAGAGCATTAAATTTTCCATACAATACGATGATTACTTACTTCTAATTTTTTAGAGAGAAGTATTTTCGAAGATGAAAGATAGCACTGACACTATATATCTCTTTGACAGCCCTGTCCGGATATCCAGTAAGCAACACACTGAGCTCATCCATTGGGGTGAAACCCTGTGAAATTATCCATGAAAAAGCTTGAGAGACATGTGCCGAAACATACCAACAGCAGTTTCGAAACCAATGAAAGAGAGAGAGGCGCCTAATTTGAAAACCTAACCATGTCCTCATTGAATCTTATACACACACACACACACACACCACACACACACACACACACACACACACACTCACACAGAAGAATTTCCTTCAATTTGAAAAATTTTCCCCCAAAAAATAGATTTCTGGACGGTTCTGGAGAAATTCAACTGAAATAATGGCAGAAAATGGAGAATCTGAGGTTGAAAATGTTACACTATTTACCTTTTTAACTTACATTTTCTATTTACGAATACTACGTGAGGTGAGCCGAGTGAAGAGAGGTGTTGATAGCGTAGAATGATGTTTATGTTGATATTTAGAAGTTTAACTGTTCTAAGGTCGTTTAGCTAGCTTGTAGAGAACTCACTGATCTATAAAATGGCTTTGAAAAAGAGTTGTGTAAAGATTGTTGCTTACATCTTGGAAGCTGGTGCATGTAATAACTGGCTGTGTTTTAGACTCCTCGATAATTAATCCTCGATATGGGAGGGATTAGCTAAATGGTTAGCGCGTTGGACTCCCACACTGAGGTCCCGGGTTCAAGTCCAGTGCTACCCTTAGATTTTTTTTCTTAGGAGCCTCTACAGCTCATGGTTCGTTGATGGACAGTTTATCTGTAGCGAGAGAACACTGCTCGGAGGAGATTGTTTCCTTATATCTAGTTTGTTGGCCATATACTCCGACAGTCAGGAAGCCCTGAAAGCACTTTCTTCACACCAAATAGTTTCAAGACTGGAGTGGGATAGCCTACTTGCCCTAACCGAGGTGGGTACTCGGAATAAACTGACACTTGCCTGGGTGCCGGGACATGCGGGGTTTCTGGGCAATGAAAGGGCGGATGCCCAAGCGAGGGAGGGTTCGTAGGATACTTTTATACGCCCCGAACCTTTCTGCGGCTTGTCAGGAGCCTTATTCAAACTTCTATCAAAGGTTGGATAGAAGAACAGCGTCTGCGTTGGTGGGAGAGAACACCAGGACAGAGGCAGTCAAAGCTCTTTATCAAGAGACATTTGCCTAAACTTACCAGAGTTCTACTGAGCCATACCTGAAGGGATATAAAGCTAATTGTGGGTCTACTAACAGGGCATAGTAGGCTGAACAGACACATGCACCATCTACAACTTGCAGATAGTGCGCTATGACGATTCTGCAAGGCAGAGGAAGAAACCTCGGCGAACATCCTTTGTGAGTGCGTCGGCTTGGCGAGGATAAGGTTTCTTCAATTGGGGACAGGCAACCGCGAAGGGATGAGCTTCATGACGGAGCCAGTTTGAGCTTTGCTAGGATTGATTAGGAAGGCAAAGCTGGGGGTAGTGCTATAATTTAAGGGAATCCACAGTAGGTCGCAGGGGAATGAGGCTCGTCCCCGTTTCTAATCTAATCTAATCTAGTTTGTTTATAAAAGCCTCTTCAAATGTTGATTCTAAACTCGAGTAAATACAGTCCTAAGTTTGAAGGAAATCGATGTTTCCGAATTCAAACGGAAATGCGACTGCAGTGTGTATTTGTTGATTTTCCAGAAAAATTTTCGATATTTTTTAAAAAAATTTGGAATGTTAACTGCACATGTATTACAATTTATTTGAACTAATATATCGTAAAAAAAAAAAATATGATATAAAGGTGTTTCTGCAGGAAATTTCTGTGAAATTTGATTTTAATCTACATAAAACGTTTTCTTGGAGCGGCTATTAATATAGTCACATTCAGGCTATGTTTAAAAACAAAGACTATGTCTGTCCTTGAGTTTCCAACCAATTCCGGATGCCAAATCCAGTCAAATTTATGAGAAGTGACAAAGAATGTCGCCGAAGAAAAAAAACTGCTTTCGCTCAAGAGATAGAGACAATGATATTTATTACTATGTAAAGATTAGTAGGAATGACAATTGCTAAAACCAAATTGGTTGATGGGTCCAGTGATTAATGAGCACCATTCTATTTTCTTAAAAAAAATAAAAAAAATAATGGTGTAGATATAAATTGACAAAGTTTGGGAAAATAAAAAAAATTTCATTGTTTTGGAAATGGGGAACATAAATCAAAATGTAAGGAAATGTCAGTTATTATGAGAAATTCAATACTATTATGTAAAGAATGAGTATCAAATTCAATAGAAATGTTTGCGGAGATACGAAATGAAGATTGCCATTGCTTGGAACGAACTTAGATTGGCAATAAGGGGGGCTGATCCAATAGGCAGTATGGAGGGCAATGTACAGAGAGTGAGTGAGAGAGCGAGAGAACGGGCGACGGAAGCTGGCTGGCTATCAATCTTCTCCCACTGGCTGACTGAATAAATCCTATTGCAATTTCCACAAACTGGATGAAAGAGAGATAGAGTGAGAGCAAAGGGTTTTTGTAGTATCAAATCCAGATGTATGTGCACGCCTAGTGGATTGAGCTGGGAAACCCTACGGGAACACAAGTACTATGTGGTAAGGGGACGGGGGTAAACCATCATCAGCCATGGGGGATGGTAGTAGTGGTGGTGAAGCGACAGAAATATCCACACTCTAATTGTTTCTGTAAGCTTTACACACTGTCTTCAGGCTGTGTTAAAGTGTCGGTGTCTCCACTGATGGATGGCCATTGCAACAATCGTTTCAATGTGTCACCACCCCATTCCAACATTTTCTTGTTTTTCCTTTCGCACATTATTCTCTTCTTCTCTTTTCCTGTGTCTCTCTATCTCCAAGATGTGTAATCTCAACGAAATAATATGTCGCTTGTGGCTTGTCTTCAAACAAACACACAATACCATACAATACGTATTACACACAAATACAGAAATTATTCTTCTGTGTGAGTTCTATAACATAAATGCTTTCTTTTTCGTAGTTTTCCCTTTTTGTAAGGGCTTGTGATGAAAAAGAAATTAAATTAGGATTGTCTACAAAAGCAATATTAAATGTCTTAAACTCTTTTCGTTTCTTTCTTCGTTCGCTAACACTTATTTATTATCCCTTATTCCCATGATAGAATTAGATTTTCCCATGATAAAAAAAATTAGGTGTTTGGGACATAATATAAAAATCCTAATACAAATATAAAAATCCTAATATAAAATCATAATACGGTCTATACCTGATTTATAATTTTTTATGATATAAATTATAGCATTTACCTTGCGATTTGAGATTTGATTGTTCTGTATAATGGATGTTTGATAGCTCAGCTGAATTTTGTTGTGAACTGTATGTATTGAGTTGTATTATGAGAGAAAATATGGCTATTGAAATAAAAAAAAAGAACTGAAGTAAAACAAATTGAATATATTTTGGTAAATGGTTAGTGGGTTAGTGGTTTACAAAAAATAGTAGTTACTGATGTAACGGCAAGAGAGAGAACACAAGCCCGACCGAGAGAAAACAGACTCTCTCTGGCATAAGCAGGCTAGAGTGGGGAGAACCTGTATATAAGCCAGTGAGAGATCTAGACATCTATCTATCAGATTGAACCATATACATCACGTCGTGTCGTAACTCTACTCTCACTCTTTATTCTACACAAAGTCACTACAAATCCAGTGCAGTTTGTGTAAACTTATAGTTATATTATAACAGTGTCTTCATATCTCGTCTAATTAATCAATCCCAATTTCTCTCCTCATCAACTACATTATACTGAAGAGATGGCTTCAATCTTCTAAGGTTGACTCCCGGTCTTCCTAATTCGTGGCCAGCTCCACAGTTGCCTGGTTACCTCTAGTGTTTGCTCGACGCAATGACCCAACCACTGTTACCAGATGTACTGCCAAGCTTGATGGCTGATGAACAAGATGTACAACTTGAATTGATACGATTTATACGGAGATGTACTGATAAATTTGTACTAAGACGTACATAAAAATTTGAGTATGTTCTCTAGCCAGAGATTAACGCACACTAACACTTGGACAGTAGCCCTGTTTAGTTGTGGGGAAAGGAAGCTGATTAGCTGTAATCCTTAAACTGGAGCCAGGCTGTCTTGCCTGAAGCATTGGCTTCTTTGAAGGCGCTGACGCTCGGTATTGTAATTGTTAAACTTGATTAAAATAAAATAAAAATTACCCGATTCCACTTCCTAAACAATTGGTTTTAGACGGAGTGAAATTAGTGAGTAAGGGTTTTTGAGAAATAACCTAGAATAAATGCTGAACACTGTATAATAAAATAGAGACACATCACTGCCAGGACTTTACGCGTAAATAGAAATTAGGTAGCGAGAGATTTAGACTGAGTAAAGAGAAAGATAGTAGTTGGTTGCTGACGCGTTGTAAGTGTTATATAAACTTTTCTAAAGATTATCTCTTGTAGAGCTGGCGCAGCGTATATATAGAAAGTCTCCCACTTAGTCTGGCCTGAGTAGCGAGTGAAATTCCCAGTTTTGTCTCTCTCTGTTTGGATCCCTTTAGGGGTCTGCTCAGGCTTATTACGCCTTATTTACTAACATTCCCTATTATGTTTCCAACCTTAGCCTGCACGCAGATGTGCATATTCCTTACGTTATCACTCTGACAAAATCCATTCATAACAGATTCTTATAATAAACTCCAATCACATTTTAATTCTTTAGCCCAACCCTTCGCCTTATATAGTCTTTCCCAGTTTTGGCCCCGCGATCTCTTAAATTATTAATGGGTAAAGATCATTGAATCACAATCACTCAATCAATCAAATTATTGCATATTATCAATCAGCTTAACTGTATCATTTTTCAAAATTTCAAATAAAGAGTGAACAAGAAGTTTTGATATAAAAACATTTCATAAAAATAGTTGCAGAAGCTCAAAACAGATATTTTTCTAAGGAATCTGACACGAAAGTTTCGATTAAAATCCGTCATCAAGAAGTGCGAATTTCTGAATTTTTTATTCTTTATTTTAATCTTTACATCTGGGTCCCACTTATAGGGGAGTAATTAACACGTTAATGAAAGTATTCGGAAGTGTCATCAAAATCCGTGTAGAAAAAGAATATAAGACACAAGAGGAACACAGTGCGGGTTTACGGCAGGTCGTAGAGAAATAGAGAAATGTGATCCCTATGATAAAGACATTGGCCTTGTCTTCATTGACTTGGAAAAGGCTCACAAATCTTTGGGAAGCACTAGATTGCCTCCATTAGTAAGCCAATTATAAACATCCTCCAAAGAATTTATTACGTTAACGTGCTTTCCAGGTGGGGGATGCTTAATCGGAAGGATTTTCAACAACGAAAGGTCTTCTTCAGGGTTGCTGTGGTTTTTTTTTAAAAAAAAAAACCACTCCTCTACTTTATTTAAAATTTTTGTGGACATGGTACTTAGGAAATAGTCTCGCAGCTGGAGCCCGATAGGGTTAAAAATTAAGAGATAATAACTATATACACAATCTATTTTTCGCATATGACCAGGTTCTTATCACTGAAGACACCGGAGGACGCCACATTTATGTGTTCAAGGTTAGCCCGCCAATACAAAAATAGGGGCCTGAAGATAAATTATAAGAAAAGCGTTTCATGACCAAGACTACAGAGGAATCACTAGAAATCTAGGGCAATTTAATTAGATCTGTTCGGGAATTTAATTACTTGGGTTCTATCCAACAAGTAGATGGAGGATCAGAAAAGGAAGTGGCAAAGAGGATAGTAGAAGGGCGCAGGGTCAGTGGGTTACTAAATCCGTTATTATGGAGTAGTAACATACTACCAATGTTAAGAAGTTAATTTACTATTCTATAGTTGTTGTGGTTGTTGGTTCCGCAGAGCTGGAAAGCATCAGACATTTTCCGTGATAGCCTGCTTCATTTTGTGTTCATCGACTGGTTTCGGGCGTTCCCCCATCTTCAGGATGCGTTTTTCAGACAATGTGACAACACAGACTTGCAGAGAGCAAATTGAGTTTGCTCTCCCCTTCACTTTACTACACTCCCCTTCAGTTTACATACACTGAGTGTGTGGTGGATGCCAGAAATATATTTTCAAATATATTTTATTTGAAAAATATCAAGAATATTCTAACATTCGCTGGCAAAAAGGGTACACACAGGTAGAAGACTGCCGTTACAGTAGAGTTCATGAACTCAGTCTCCTTTGTCTTTTGCCTTCTCAAAGGAGAAGATTTGAACGAGCAATTAGTAGACATTCTTTCAAGACAGTCTGAACTAGACATTCTACCAGAACCCTTCAGGAATCGCTCTCATAAATTCAGTGCCAGTTGTAGATTTTTAGCATTTATTCTAGATAAGTAATAGATTTCATAAACATAATATTTGTGATATTGTATAGTATTTAAATTCACTTAGAGAATATATATATATTTCAAAAACAGTGGTAACTACTTACTTATTTCTAATACTTCGTCTCTTTAAACATACACACAAGCCCTTTACTAAAATAACTAATCGAGCTAGCTAAAATTCACAAAATTATTTCACTAAACTATTTTCAAAATTCTTATTTTCTTTCATTTCTTTCTTCCACTACAAGTGTGTAAACTGAATTTGCTCTGTGCACGCTGTGTTGTCATACTGTCTAAAAAACGCATCCTAAAGATGAGCGAACGCTCGAAACCAGTCGATGACCACAAAATGAAGCAGGCTATCATGGAAAATGTTGCTGTTCTATAGTTGAAATTTTAATGCAATACGGTAGAGAAACATGGACTCATGGATGCCAAGAAAAAAAATAAACTGCTCGCCACGGAGATGGATTTCTGGAGGAGATGTGCCCAAAAATCAAGATTCGAGAGAGTCAGAAACACAGAAATAAGAAAGGCTATGGATGTAGAGAATGGACATCCTCCAGAGAATAACGGAAAGGAGGCTATGGTTGGCCATACCTTAGAATGGATGAGCCAAACATCCCCAAACAGATGATGGAATGATCCCCGGGAAAAAGGAGGAAAAGGGGCAGACCAAAATTAAGATGGAAAAAGATAGTAGAAGAGGACATGACAGGATATGGTCTAGTACCTGAAGAAGCCCTGCAGAGAGATGTATGGAGGGGAAAAATAAAAAATTTTGATTGATATCATGATGCACTTGGGAGGATATAAGGATGGTTAGTTTGGTGAGGAAATCCTCATTGTAGGGAAAACCTAAAAGGAAAAAAAAAACTTTCTCGAATTTCTGGTAAAATGCTTTAATAATTTTCTTTAAACCGCATATTTTTGTAATTAACAACAAGCCTATCAGAGAGGGGAATAGCTAAGTGGTTAGCGTACTGAACTCCCACGCGGAGGACTCGGGTTCGAGTCCAGCTGTGCTACTCTTAGATTTTTTCTTCCTAGGAGCCTCTACAGTCAGTGTCCGGTGACGGACAGTGTTGTCTGTAACAAGAGAACACTTCCAGGGGCCGACAGTCGACTGAGAAAGCTCCGAGCGGCAATGACCATAGATGTTGACGCGCCTTAAATTTAATAAAAAAAAAAAAAAATAGATATTTGTCTAGAAATGGCATGAGCTATAATAAATTAGACTTTCTTCTAAAGTATACCAGCTATGTATCGTATAATTTACAGTTATGCAATATTAAATAATTTACATTAAACGCATAACTGAAATTCTGGGCAAATACAAAAAATTAATTTCATTCTGTTAAAACAGTGACGATAGCTGAGAATGATACATTGTGTCTGAAATATACAAAGGAAAATTACATTATTTAGTTTATATATGTATTATGTAAATGAAATATTTGAGAATATCAAAATAAACAGAGATGTAACGTAGTTATGTACATAAATACGCCCTCTTGTATAAAACACTGTGTACGTTCTCAGATAAGATTGTAATTTCAGTGAATCCATGATAGTCGATGTGCGTGAAGTCAAGCCCATCGCTTAATATTTATATATATTATTTGAACTAACTTCAGAATAAGAGCGATAATTAGAATATTCAAAAGTATTGAATATTAAAAATTTATTTATTTTTACTTTTTACTTAAACAATCAATTGAATAAACAGTTAATTTTTACTTTCTCTTACTTCCTAGTAAGAGGAAGTATTGTTTGTAATCATGTCAATTTTTCGATATCGAGTTTTCATTTGAAATATCCGTTTTGAGGTCCCCTGAGTCCAAAAAAGTGGTTTTTAGCAAATGGTCTGTGTGTGTGGTGTGTGTGTGTGTGTGGTGTGTGTGTATATGTGAACAGCATAGCTCAAAAACGAAAAACTGTTGGAAGTTGAAACTTGATATTACGTTTAGGTATCACCATGGGATCTGACGGTGCGTTATCTGTCAAAATTCCTTAACCGACGTTTAATTTTCTTTAAACTTGATACATCCACTATACATACAAAGAGCTACAACTTTTATTTGTAACATTTCTCCGGCAAAATTCATTTAAGGGCACTTCCTGGGGAGGCGTGGGGTTAGGTTTTCATCTAAAGTGCTATTTCAGTTTATTAGACAATTATATCATCTAAATAATGTTAATTAGAATTAGATGTGTTGTAGAAATTCCGAGTTTTAAAAAAATCGGATAACCGGAAGTGCGGCTATTTTACCACTTTACTAAATGATTTTTTGACTTTTTCGCGATTTTCTCAAAAATGGCTCCGACGATTTTCTTGAAACCACGTATATAAACTAAGCATACAAAGATCTACAACTTTTATTTAAAACATTTCTCTGGAAAAGTTCATTTAAGGGCACTTTTAGGGGAGGGATGGGGTTATGTTTTTCTCTAAAATGCTGTCATAGTTGATTATACAATTCTATTATCCAAAGAAAATTAATTAAAAATAAATAGATGGCCAAAATTTCGAGTTTCAAGGAAATTAGTAAGCCGGAAGTGCGCTTTTACGGAACAGTTTTCGATGAATTTCGTTATATTTGGTACACAAACACATTCACATTTGTCAATTATAATTTTGAGAACAGGAATATGAGAAAGTTTTGTGAGTGTTTCACACCAGATTTTTTTTTTAAAATAGTACTTTTTAAGTGCATTGTTACCTATGTATTTACTAGTGTTTCCTTTATAATAATTTAGGTCAAATCTTACTTCTCCATTGATTTTTGCGTGGTCAATGTAAATCTTCCAATCTTCATTTCCTTTCTCGACTACATTTTATTTTGAGGTCCCCAGAGTGCACAAAAAAATGTTTTTAGCTATATGTTTGTGTGTTGAACCAAAATATCTCAAATAAAAATAATAATCCTTTGGACGATCCATATTTCATATTCTGTTTAGGTACCAATATAGTTGCTGAAATGAAGAGTTCCAACAAAATCCACTAACCGGAAGGACCACATTACAGATTTTTTATTTATTTTTTACTCGCTATTTTCTTAAAAATGGTTCCTATGATTTGTTTTTCTAAACTTTGTTTACCTTCTACATACATAAATGCTAATCACTTTTATTTAAAACATACAGTGAACCCCAAATAGTAATTGGAATTCTGGGTATTTTTTCTCGATTTTTTTAATGAGATACGGCAATTAGCCAGAGGAGGTTCTTTAAAAGAAAAAAAATCTGATGTGAAACACTCACACAACTTTCTCTTATTCCAGTTTTCAAAATTGTAATTGACAAATTTTATAGTTTCTGTACCAAATTTGATGAAATTCGTTAGAGTTCGCAGAAAACTGAAAAAAAAAAGTTCAGTAAAAGTGCACTTCCGGTTTACTTATTTTCTTGAAACTCGGAATTCTAGGCCATCTATTTATTTCTAATTAATTTTGTTTGGATGGTAGAATTGTATGATATGATAACACTTTAGAGGAAAAACTTCCCCCACCCTTCCCCCAAAAGCACCCTTAAATGAATTTTTCCAGAGAAATGTTTCAAATAAAAGTTGTAGCCCTTTGGATGTGTTAGTTGATACAAAAAGTTTGAAGAAAATCGTCGGAGCCATTTTTGAGAAAATTCCAAGAAAGTAAAAAAAAAAAATACCAGAAAACTGAAAAATACTTTTCAGTAAAAACGCACTTCCGGTGTTCTGATTTTCTTCAAACTCGGAATTTCAACAACATATTTAATTCTTCTAATTAATATTATTTAGCTGATAGAATTGTGTAATAAACTGAAATGCACTTTAGTGGACGATCCACCCGCACACCTCCCCTCCCCTAAAAGTGCCCTTAAATGCATTTTTACGGAATAAAAATTGTAGATCTTTGTATGTGTAGTTGATATATCAAGTTTAATGAAAATTGTTGGAGCCATTTTGGAAAAAATTGTAAAGAAGTGAAAAAAATCAAACCATTTAGTAAAGTGGTACTTCCGATTGAGGAATTTTGACCGCTGACCTACTGTTGGATCCCATGGTGATACCTAAACGGATTATCAAGTTTAAACTTTCTACGATTTTTCATTTTTGAGCTATGCTTTCACATACATACACACACAGACCATTTGAGCTATGCTTTCACATACATACACACACAGACCATTTGCTAAAACCCACTTTTTTGGACTCAGGGGGGACCTCAAAACGAACATATTTCCGGTGAAAACTCGATATCCAACATTTGACACCATTACAATACTTCCTCTTACTAGGAGTAAGAAAAAGCACAAACATGAAACATGAATTAGAATGGTTAAAAAGCTTTGATAAATCAATGTATAGAATTACATCTAATTTATAAGAGGTACTGATAAAACACAACATTCTAATTAATATTGTGGTTATGAAGTCTTACTACCTATCTATTTTACTACGTTTAAAATTGTATCCGAATACTAACCGAAAAATTGACACCGAATTAGCAACTAATCCTACATATTTGTTTACTTATTTTGTTTGAGGGGTTACGAAAAAGTTATAAATGAAAACAACCTGTATAGACCTATTATTAGGTACCTCCTACTGTAATCTCGAACCCCTTCACGAGATATCTGCCTAGGATCACAACAGTGATCAAAGAAGGCACAGCAGGATTACAAGTTGATTCCTGGGTACAAGTTAACACAACCATTGTGCTGGCCCCAATAGTAATAGTGCACACGCATTTCAACGCCGCGACAACCGAACAACATTCTAACAGTTTTTTCCTTAATAAAATCATAACATTTTATTGATAAATAAATTTATTTTATTAACTAACCCTATTTACCATATTATTATTATATTTTTAATTTTATTAGAATATAATTTATAATAAAACGGAATAATTAAAATTAGCTGATAACAAATTGGTTTAATTTTTTCTAAACTAAACTGAACCAAAATCACCTTAATTATTATGCATTTATAATAATTAACATAAAAAAAAATTAACGTAAATAAATTTTTTAAAAGAAATATTGCATTTTTAAAGAAATCATTTGGTGTGGTTATAGTAGCGCTATCTGTTAGCGTGGAGTGAAATTGTGATGTGATCAGAAAACTGCAATGCTTATAGACTCCCACGTCAAAATTACTACTTTATATTATAGCAAATAATTCTTGTTGTAGTCTCTTCAGACAGTCCTCACCATTTATATGCTCTATTATTCCTGAAAGTGCTGAATATTCGTCATAGAAAGACAAATTAAATGATGATTAAACGACAAAACATTTAAGTTTTAGGTCAAAAAATGAGATATAGCATGAAAAATTCGTACAGTTTTTCGTATAATTACAAACACACACATAAAAAAAAATCTGATGTTTTCAATATTGCAGTTTACAAAACTGTAATTGACAAATTTTATAGTTATAATAGCAAATATGAAATTCGTCGATATTTTTAAAACTGTTAAGTAAAAACGCACTTCCGGTCAACTGATTTAATTCAAACTCGAAATTCTGGCCATCAATTTATTTCTAATTAATTTTGTTTGGATGATAGAATTGAATAATCAACTATAGCACTTCAGAGGCAAACATAACCCCACCCCTGACCTAAAAGTGCCCTTAAATGAATTTTCCCAGAGAAATGTTTTAAATAAAAGTTGTACATCTGTGTATGTGTAGTTTATATACGATGTATCAAGAAAATCGTTGGAGCCATTTTTGAGAAAATCGCGGAAAAGTGAAAAAAATCATGTAGTAAAGTGGTAAAGTAAACGTACTTCCGGTCATCAGTTTTTCTTCAAACTCGGAATTTCTACAACACATCTAATTCTAATTAACATTATTTAGATGACAGAATTGTCTAATAAACTGAAATAGCACTTTAGAGGAAAACCGTAACCCTCCCCTCCCCCTAAAGTACACTTAAATGCAATTTTCTGGAGAAATGTTTCAAATAAAAGTTGTAGCTCTCTATATGTTTAGTTGATGTAACATGTTTCAAGAAAATCGTTGGAGTCATTTTTTAAGAAAATCGCAAAAAAGTAAAAAAAAAAACAAACTAGTAAAGTGGTACTTCCGGTTGAGGTATTTTGACATATAACGTACTGTCAGATCCCATGGCGATAGTTAAACCGAATATCAGTTTGAACATTCTATGGTTTTCGTTTTTGAGCTATGCTTTTCACATACATACATTCACACACACACACACACACAGACCATTTGATAAAAACCACTTTTTTGGGCTCAGTGGACCTCATAAAGGATATTTCCGGTGAAAAAACGATATCGGAAATTTGACACGATTACAATACTTCCTCTTAGTAGGAGTAAGAGAAAGTAAAAAGAATTCTTTGTTGTTCTACGTTTCGGGTAACATTGGTGCCCTAGGAGCTTCGTAAAATTTATTGGTGAAAAGCTACATTTCAAAGGTACAAAAAGGTACATTTTCACTAATAAATTTTGCGAAGCTCCTGAAAAAAAGGCACCTATGGTAACCGAAACTCAGAGCTACAAAGAATTATTACTTTCTCTTACTCCTAGTAATTTTTATTTTCTTTCAAAAAACTTCTCTTGACTAGTTGTTTTTTTTTTTTACTTTTTTGCAATTTTCTCAAAAAGTGGCACCGAACGATTTTCTTCAAACTAGTTATATCAACTACTCATACAAAGATCTACAATTTTTATATGAAATGTTTCTCCGGGAAAATGCATTTAAGGGCACTTTTAGACGAGGGGTGGGTGAGTTGACCGCTTAAGTGCTATTTCAGTTTATTACACAATTCTATCCGCTAAATAATATTAATTAGAATTAAATATGTTGCTGAAATTTCGAGTTTGAAGAGAAGCAGAAAACCGGAAGTGCGTTTTTATTGAAAAGTATTTTTACAGTTTTCTGGTATTTTTTTTTACTTTCTTGTAATTTTCTCAAAAATGGCTCTAATGATTTTGTTCAAACTTGGTATATCAACTACACATACAATGATCTACAACTTTTATTTAAAACATTTCTCTGAAAAATTTCATTTTATGGCACTTTTTGGGGGAGGGGGGTTATGTTTTCTGTAAAATGCAATCTATCATAGTTGATTATACAATTATACCATCGAAACAAAATTAATTAGAAATAAATAGATGGCCAAAATTCCGAGTTTCAAGAAAATTAGTAAACCAGAAGTTTGCTTTTACTGTACATTTTATTCATTTTCGACGAAATTCAAGGAATTTCATCAAAATTTGGCAAATTAAGTATAATTTTGAAATCTGGAGTAAGAGAAAGTTGTGTGAGTGTTTCACACCAGATTTTTTTTTTTTTCTTAATAATAAATCTCAATAGTTGATCTCAATCTTATAAAAATAATAATTTTTATTTATTTCTATACTAAAAATGATATGCCTAGTGTCCTTAATAGATACAGACTTTTGTCTACTTAATCAGACCCAGAATGTGACAGACTAAGAAGTAAGTTGAGTCTTTTTATTGTGGCACCACCGTGATCTTGTGTTCCTCTAGCTCAGTTGGCTGTCTACAATTCATATATTATCACAAAGCATTATAGAGTATGGTTTCTAATTTGGATAGAATGACCAGAAATGTAATAAAATGATATTTTAAGGCTTGAGGCAACCCCGTTTAATTAGAGTATTTAACAAGAAGTTTCCCTACACTCGTATTAAATTTAATAGCTTTAGAGGTGATTAGCTATTTTTTTGAAGAAATTTGCTAAATAGTAAAACAGACTGTCCGCGGCTACTTGCTAATATTGCCATCTCGTAGATTGGCACGGTTCATCTTTTTGTTAAAAAACTCACATGATATCTAGAGCTACGACGTCATTTCAAGAATTTACATGAAATGAAAAGCATTTTAGGTCATCCGATTTTTTTTTTTAACTTGGAATTTCAACAACATATTTACTTCTAATTAACATTATTTAGATGACAGAATTATATAATAAGCAAAAATAGCACTTTAGAGGAAAACCGTAATTCCACCCATTCCCCAAAAGTAGGCTTAAATGAATTTTATGATGTAATGACATAGCAATGTCAAAGCCTTCACAAAATATAACAAAAGGAAAGAATAATTTATAACTAGTGGCCTCACAGCCGGCCGCTGCCTTTTCAAT
Source organism: Triatoma infestans (assembly GCA_011037195.1). Classification (NCBI taxonomy): domain Eukaryota; kingdom Metazoa; phylum Arthropoda; class Insecta; order Hemiptera; family Reduviidae; genus Triatoma; species Triatoma infestans. The sequence goes on from JAAEAF010000074.1 coordinate 23,146, forward strand.
ACAAGGGTATCAAAGACAAGCACCGATAAAACCTTGTTTATTGAACAGAAGCCACCTGGTCTTTGAAAATCACCGATGGGCGACCAAATCTGGCCACTGACCTAAATCACTGGTCACCGACCTAACCAAGGTCGCACAAGGTCGCACCCTACTAGAGATGTCTTAGTGTGAGAACTTACTTACACACTTGACAGTGTGTGAGTAAGACTAATATAAAATTCGCCACACTGGAGGAGGGGATCATTACATCAGTATCATCATATCATTATATCAGTAGCGACAGCATCATCAGTATCACGAGTATTATCATTATATCACTATTGCTTCCGTCTATTAGTATATATCATTACAGTTCGAGAGCGCGTCCCTATACAAAGTTAAACTTATAATTATTTTCATAGTTGTGCATATTAGTTTATTTATTTTAATCATTTTAAATTATTTTTTGTTTATCTCCTATTTATTTCTAATTTTTTCATGTTAATATTTACCATTTCTCACATCTAAATTATTTTAAAAATATAGTCTATTTTTATAAATTCAGTGTTAGTAATTCAAGCAATAACTCTCTAAACTAACTTCCGCCTAATAAATCCCTCTTGAAGACATCTAACTTCATACCTCAGGGAATCACGACAATTGATTTCACTACAAAATATTTCATATAAAAATTGTAGCTCTTTATGTGTGTGGATTGTTGAATCCTCTTCTGAGAAAATCACAAGAAATTAAGAAAAACTAACTATCAAAGTCTTACTTCCGGTTGAGGAATGGAATTTAGACAGGCAACCTACTGTTGGAACACATGATGTTACCTAAATGGAATATCAAGTTTGAACTTTCTACGGTTTTTCATTTTTGAGCTATGCTGTAGAAGTATAATACACATAAACAATTTGCTAAAAACAAATTTTTTGACTCACAGAATCTCAAAACGGATATTTCGAGTGAGAACACCTAATCGAAAATTTGACACGATCACAATACTACCTCTTACTAGAAGTGAGAAAAAGTACAAACATGAAACATATTAAAATGGTTAAAAATCTTTGATAAATTAATGGATAGAATTTCAGCCTAATTTATAAAATACAACGTTCTAATCAATATTATGGTTATGAAGATTATTATAATAAATTATTAATTATTTATTTAACAACATTTAATATTATATCCAAATAATAATAATACTGACCAATGGTGTAATAATAGTTTTGGGCAATGTAAAACCCATATCTATATTACCACAAATATTGAGACAAAGTTATCCCTCTGATTCACTATTTCACAACTGTAACCCCATTGAAATAGTCAATATTTGAACAACCATAATACCAAAAAGGAGAATCTTCTCTCTCTCTCTCTTTACTATTGATCTAATCATGGAGATGATGTGGGCTAAGACTGGGTTTAGAATTTGTTTGCGGGGGAGGAAATCTAAGTATTGAAGGGTTGTTGAACGATATGTGTATGTATATATATATATATATATATATATATATGTGTGTGTGTATGTGTGAGTGTGTAACTATAGAAGAAGAAGTAATAAGAGCGGCAGCCTCACTGTAACCTTCTGGTTACATACAGTACTATCCCAACTCACCACTTAGCTTATAGTGAACACTGGAGATATAGAAGGGGGTAGCCACATTGCTAAATATTTAACACCATGGTCTTGGGTGCCTTGGTATGAGGAGGCCAGTTTCTTCCCCAGTTTCTGCCCTGACTTACAGCACTCTCACTGGTCCATCCCAGCATCACACTGCCCTACCAGTGCAGCTCCAGTTAACTAGGGTCTATGTGGCACTCCGCAAGCTGATATTAAATTTATAGTATCTTACTGAAGAAACTTGTAAAGTTCTGCCTCTCTCTCTCTCTCTATTTCTCTCTTTATATGGCGCCAGTAGAAGGTAACACACCTGTGTGATAGCTGGTGGCTGAAAACTTTGGAATAGTAACAGCTAGTGTTAAAAAAATAAAATATTCTCTTTAAAAATATATATATATTTATGAAACACCTTAAAAAAAAAGAAAAAGTGAAATTTCTAACTTCTCTCCATCATAAAACAGGTCCATTATCTTAACATCTTAAATTTTTCCACATTTTCGCCAGCAAAAACTGCTACGGCAACCAACTACTTGAGATTGAAAGTGATTGGTTCTTGTTATTTCCCTTTTGACACCATTTTCTCATCCTTCATTTCTGATCTATAATTTATATAAACGTGTATTGCAGAGCATTTTAAATTTTAGATTAAAACTCTCACAATTAAATTAATTACGAATTTTAAATTTAGATGAGAATACATAGACACACACACACACACACACACACACACACACAACATATATTTATTTATTTATTTATTTATACTTTTTCTACTTTTAGAAAAGTAGAACAAACGCTCGGAGAAGAGCAGTATGGATTTTGCAACAATTGAAGTACACAAGACCTTATATTTACAATGAGACAGATCTTTGAAAAAGCAATCGAAAAAGGAAAGGAGCTATCGATCCTGCTACGTTGACCTTGTCAAAGCGTTTGACAGAGTAAGGAAAGAACATATATATAAGGCTGTAAGAGAAAATGGCGTGGATAGAGGCCACATATTAGCAGTGAAAAGTTTGTACGAGAAAACAAGGAATATTGTACGATTTGCTAATAACATCTCGCCAGAATTTGAAACCTCGGTAGGAATTCGTCAAGGATGTAGTTTAAGCCCACTTTTGTTTATTTTAGTCCTAGACACGGCCATTAAAAAGGCAACAGGAAAAATGAAAAAATATCACTTCGGACATCTAAGCCTAAGACAAGTTACCCTGTCAATTCTCGCGTTTGCAGACGATCTGGTTGTTCTAGCTGAAAGTGATACAGACCTTCAGAAAAATTTAAAAGTATTGCAAGACGAACTGAAGGAAATTAACATGAAAATCAACCCGATTAAAACGAAAGTGATGGAGAAGGGAAAGAAGCCTGGAAGAGCAATGAGAGTGATAAGGTTAAATGGAGAAATAATTGAAAAAGTAGAATCCTTTAAGTACCTTGGAGCTCATTTACAGGAAAACGGCTTCTTCGATAGCGAAATCACTGAGAGAGTGCGAGCAGCAAGCAGGATGTTCGAGGCTGTCAGAAGAGGCTTCTTGAACCGTCGAGAAGTGAGTAAGAGTGCCAAAATGGCTGTGTACAGATCGACGTTCCTCCCTATTCTGACCTACTCTAGTGAGTCGTGGACACTGACTACCAAGCATTTGTCGAAAATCCAAGCCTCCGAAATGCGTTACCTAAGGAAAGTGGAAGGCAAAACTAGGAGAGACATAGTTCGCAACGTCGCAATTAGGGCAAATCTTGATATCAAGCCAGCCATTGAAAACATTGAGCAAAACAGGCTGAGATGGCTGGGACACCTACTGCGCATGGAATCTAGTCGAACTGCCAGACTCATTTACAACGCCAAAGTGGACGGCAGGAGAGAGAGAGAGAGAGGCCCAGACTAAAATGGGAGGAAGGAGCTAAGGAAGCCATGAGAAAAAGAGGCTTGGATTGGAAAAGAAGAAATGAACTCGCCCAGGATCGCCAAAAGTGGATTGCCCTCTATAAACAAGCCCCCAACACTGCCTAAGCGGTACAAATGGGGATTATGATTATGATGATGATGATTTATTTATACGCACTTAACGGTAGATCTTTAAAGCTATACGACCTTAATATTTAATTTTGATTGACAAATGCCCAAAACTACATCATGTGCTCTCTCTCCATATCACATAATATAATGTACAATTTACCATATAATGTATCTTCATTACTTATAAAATTCTTAACAATGTAATTACATACAAATAATTTTATTTTATTTGTTTATTTATTTTTATTCTTCTATCCTGTTTGGTACATAATTTATATCTTTATAATTTTGCCTACAAAATACTAGAAACCTGGCAATCATTTTTAATTCCAATTGATTATAATTATTTTGTTTCAGCGGGTTATTTATATTGTTCAATAAAACTCTTTTCTCTTCGTGAACTCTACAATCAAACATGATATGTTTGTAACTCTCCTCATCTCCGCACAGCATGCACACATTATTTTTACATTCCTTCCTCTCACTTTTTAGCCGCCATACACCAAGTCTGAACCACGCCATTGCCTTTATTTCTCTTATACTCAATATATTCAGATATGGTTCGGTGTTATAATATAATTTATTCTCCATCAAAAAAATTAATGACACCTTATTATCCATTTCCGCATGAATATTCTGACGTTCAATATCTCTAATGGAGAAGGTTTAACGCTTTGGCTCGGATGGGTAAGGTGCATCTCTATTGGATATCCGGACATGCGGGAATAGAGGGCAATGAGAGGGCGGATCGGCTGGCCAAGGAGGGAAATCATTACCATTTTGTGGTCCTGAACCGCCCTGGCCGTTACAAAGACGTTTCGCGACAAACAGATTAGACTTTGGGAGACGAGAGCTTTGGAGAAACGCTGGGGGGATACGCAGGGGTGCCTCCAAGCTAAAAGATTCATAAAGGCAAGCAAGCAGGGAATTTCGGAGTATCTCCTGTCTCTTAGTAGGACGGGTTTGAGGACCTTGGTAGGGATAGTGACTGGACACACTTGGTGTCCAGTCACTTGTTCAACATAGGGAGGACGCCGAGTCCCATTTGTCAGAACTGTGATGACGGAGTTAGGGAAACGGTGTATCACTACTTATGTCAGTGTCCCCGTTTCGCTGGAACTAGGTTTCGTATATTTGGGAGGACACCACTCCCGCAGGATTGCCTGGGCGAGTTGGAGTTTAGGGATATCTTGGGATATTGCAGATTAACCGGCAAGTTACCGGGGGAGATTAATTAAGGGGTCGGGGGGTATCGGGGGGATAAGAGCCACATAGGCTTAGGTCCTGCGCCTTTGGGCACCCGTTTGATAATAATACTAATAATATAATATATCTCTAATTCTTTCTGACACTATTTATGAAGCACATGTACAGGTAAAGGAGACTCTCTAATTATCCATCCCAAACCTATTCTTTCAATTTCACTTTCCACTTGTTTTACCCAGCTATTACTATTTGTATTATTACATTGATATTCAAAACATTTTGAAACTAGCTCCCCTTTTGTACGTTGTTTCAATTGGCAATAATATTTAAAAACCCTGGGGATACTCTCTGCTACAACCGTTTTACAACCTAATTCCCGTAAAACCCCGGCATTAGCTGTTGCTGTGGGTACGTCTAAATAATATTTGCACATCTCATTTTTGACAGTTTGTAAAAAATATATATATTCATTCAAGGTTAGTGAAAGTGTATAAGGAGTTTGCACCTTCGTTATCAACAGTAAAAAAAATGGGCAGCTGTGTTTAAATATGGTCGTACTTGGATTGAAGTTGATCCACGTGAAGGATGGCCAAAAACTCAACTACCAAAGAAAATATCAAGAAGATACACAATATGGTTCTAAGTGATCGACGATTAAAGGTGCATGAGATACTTGTTGTGGTTGGTTCCGCAGAGCTGGAAAGCATCAGATACATTTTCCGTGATAGCCTGCTACCTTTTGTAGCCGTAGACCGGTTTCGGGCGTTTGCCCATTTTCAGGATGCGTTTGTCAAACTGTGTGATAACACAGACTTACACAGAGTAAATTCAGTTTACACACTCAGAAATTGGAAAATTGAACATTTTTCGGTCAAAAGTCGATATCGAAAATTTGACATGATTACAATACATCCTCTTACTAGGGAGTAAGAGAAAGTAAAAACATGAAACATATTAAAATAGTTAAACATCTTTGGTAGATTAATGCTAGTCTAATTTATAAAAGACCACTAGTGATAAAATACTATGTTCTATTCAATATTATGGTCTTGAAGATTAATACAATAAATTAGATTAGAAGAAGTTGTTTTTTTTTGGAGTGTGTAAACTGAATTTGCTCTGTGCAAGTCTGTGTAATCACACTGTTTGACAAACGCATCCTAAAGATGGGAGAACGCCCGAAACCGGTCAATGACCACAAAAAGAAGCATGAGTTAACTAAGGCTGTAGAAGAAAGGGTACGGCACATTTTACACGAACCCAGTATTAGAAAGCTTTGTGCAAGATAGGTGCCGCAGTTGTTAAATGCTGACAAAAACATTTGAAAAGGAACATGGAAAAGGCAGAATCCCAAAACAGCGTAATTTATTTTATGGGAATAATGCAATAAAAAGGACCAATCATTATTTATCTAGGTAACAAATTTAGCTCATCGGGGAAGTTTCTGCATGCGTTTTCCAATTCAGAAATGAAATTAAATCAGCTACCAATATGGTCCTGATATTCTTATGCGAGCTCTTACAGATAGTTCACAGACGTTTTTAGAAGAATCCAACTGATTTTCAGCGCCGATTGGTTACGATGGATGAAGCGTGGGTTCACCACTTTACACCTGAGTCAAAGCAACTGTCCAAGCAGTGGGTAGAAGCCGGCGGCTCTGCACCAAAGAAAGCAAAGACAATTGCATCGGCTAGTGTTTTTTGGGATTCCAAAGGGATTCTTTCAATTGACTATCTGCCAAAGTGTCATACAATTGATGAGTAATCCTTCGCACATCTTCTACACCAGCTAGATGCAATAACTAGAGAGAAAAGGCCTGATTTGCAAAATAAAAAACTCCTCTTTTACCAGGCCTCCCAATTCTCCCACAAAGGCGTTTTGCCAATGGGAAAATTGAGGGATTGGAAGTATGAATTGTTGGAAACCTTTCTATTCGACAGATTTGGCTCCCTCTGACTTTCTTCTATTCCAAACCTTAAGAAATTTGTGGCTGGAAAACGTTTTGGGTCAAATGAAGAGTTGATAGCAGGAGTAAATGGATATTTCGAAGGTAACGTACTGTCAGAATCGCACTTCGGGGACGGAATCCAGTTATTGGAGAAACATTTGACAAAGGGTATTGAACTAAAGGAAGTCTACATTAAGATATAAATGCATTTTTAAAATAAATAAAAAACTCATTTTCCCTACTAGGCCGAGAACTTTTCCCTTGCCCATATATACACAAAAGAGAACTTAAATTATATTTAAGTGCAATAGTTACTCGGTTTAACAGAAAAATAAACTTTGAAGTCAATGTATTGGTTTCTATTTCTTTCTCGTTAAAATACTCTTTGAATGTTCTGAAAATTGGTATAATACGTAAATAACCTATGGCGCAACAGCACGTGGAAAAGCCAAGGCTTACCAGACGGTGATTTGTAATGGGGGGGGGGGGCTCGGTGCGCTCTACCAACTGTGGCTTTCCGCTTTTTTTTTTCACTCATTTCCGAGTTTGCCCTCACTGGAATCAAAAACCCCCGATTCTCGCACCAAACGCGTGTGGATGAAAATTGGTATATCTGAATTAATATATTTTTACTTTCACTTACTGTTTTAGTTAAAAAGGAAGTATTGTAATCGTGTCAAATTTTTAATATCAAGTTTTTACCTGAAACACACGTTTTGAGGTCCCCTGAGTACAAAAAAAGCATAGCTCGGAAAACGACAAATTATAGAAAGTTCAAACTTGATATTCCGTTTAGGTAATCATTTTTAAACTTGGTTTTATAAGTGGAAAATTAAAATAAATGAACAAAAAATCTGTCCATATCACCTTTACTCACAGAAAATCTGTTTGCCTACCAGTTTATCTGAATATAGTACATTCTCCAGCTGACGTAGTTACGATACTTGGGACTGTACATTGACAAGAGATTAACCTGGAACTCACATACTCGGCTGAAACGACAGGATGCAAACAGACATAATAACTTACTTTCTAAACCAAGTGTATCACCGCAGGTCAGCTTTTCGATCCACAAACTGACAAATTTACAAAGAAACTTTGAGACCGTTGCGGAAACAGAAATGTGGTGCTAAATCAAACATTCATACACCAAACGGATACAATCAGAATAATAAAAAATTCTACATAAAATACTAAAAAAACACCCTATTACATTTCTAATCATACCATTCACAATGACCCTTTCGTACGAGATCTTTTTAAAGAAAACGTTAGCGTAAGTTTCATAGCCTACTAGCTCTCCATCCAATCTTTTTGTGCAACAGCTCTCCTCTTCTTATCTACCTGACAATCCTTCGCCGGTTGAAGCGGAAATTGCCTAGGACCTTCTTGAGTGAGAGTGTAAAATTCAAAGAGAGAGTGTTTCACCGCTGGGTGATTACTCTACCCAGTTGTATAACAAGTCCTCTCTCACCTGTATCACCAAATTTACTCCAATTTGCGGCATATTGTTGTAGTTGTAAATTTTACTAATAAAAACAAAAAAAAAAAAAGTACATACGTATGCTAAGACAAAATTAGTTATATTTCATGGAATGGGCAGAATCGCAAAACCGTGTAATTTGTTTTATGGAAATGATGTAATAGAAAGGACCAATCATTGTTTATCTAGGTAACAAATTTAGCTCATCGGGGTAGTTTTTGCTATTCTGAAATGAAATTAAATCAGCTACCACCAATATGGTCCTGATATTCTTATGGATCTCTAGTTATATTTCATGGAAA
>JAAEAF010000075.1:0-30328 GCA_011037195.1 Triatoma infestans
TCCGTAGATTTTTTTTCTGTTTAGAGGAATTTTGATTCATAGGAAGTTAAAATGCTCGCGGCTCATCCTCCGTATTATATTAAAAAATCTTGGATTAAAATTAAAAAAGTAAAATAATGTCTTTGACGACCAGATCCTGCAGGATGCCGATTACATCGTAAAGAAGCTATTAGAAAAATATTCAAACTGGGGACTAAAAATGAATTTTAAAAAGACGGAGTACCTGACCGTATATCAAGGAAAGAGCACTCGTCATCGATGGTAATTCGATAAACAAGGTGGGCAACTTCCAGTACCTGGGGTCAATCGTCGATAAGAATAGAAACTCCGAAAAAGAAATAAAAAGAAGAATAAGAATGGTCAGAAAGGTGATGGAAATGGGTTATTGGAGAAGAACTGCCAGAGTATTGCAAAAGAAACAAGACAGAACCGAGAAATTAGAGTAAAGATGGAAATAAAGAAAGTGTACTTCAGAGAATAGAGAAGAAACGATTAGAGTGGTATGGCCACGAGGGAGGACATTCTACCGAGGCTGGCCCTTGAATGGAACATGGAAGAAGGAAATAGAGAGGAAGGCCGAGACGGTCATGGATGAATGGGAAAGTTTTGTAGGGGAATGGATTGAGGGAGGAAGAAACTCAGGATAGAGAACTGTGGAGAGGAAAATTAAAAGAAGTTTTTGGTTGAGGAGAACCTCAGTATTCAGGAAGTCATGAAGAAAAAAAGTCTTTCTCAGACGACCTACTGAAGACCAGAAGATGTGCCTAAATAATGCACATAAAAAACTACTTTACTATATATACATAATTTATTTTAATAAATTTAATCAAATACAAGACCAAAGTAACGAACTATACTAAATTATACAAAACATGCGCAGCCATCCTGCATATGCATCTAAAATTAGCTTCATTCATATTGTTATGATAACTTTAAATTGTTAGAGAAATTTTTAAAATGAGGATAGAAATGTGTAAATCAGCACATTGGGTTTCAGCTTTTGTATACAGAAAGTAATTGTCTGAACAACATAGAATATGTAAGTGAGTTGGAATGTGCCTGGTTGGTTCGCTAAACCGGATCAACTAAGTCTGCAGACAAACTGAGAGTAAATTACATATTTTGGTAGGGGGTGATATGTACACTGCGATCTTGAATATCAATTGTACCCCATACTGGTGGTCCAGCTGAGGAATTCTCACAAAATTGAAAGTACCACTTCTAGATCTAATTCTTTTAGAAATTTAGAACGCTATTCCCAGTCATCCATCTAAAGGAGAACAGCAGATGACAGGGATTACCACTCCCTAATGCCAACCAATACATCCTTCCCTTTAAAATCCCACTCTAACTACTCTGCAGTTAGTCCATTCTGCAGTTAGACCACTAGGTCGAGATTTATGAGATGATAACCTCCATCCGCATAGGACTAGTCCTCAAACACATTAATTAAAGTTTAAAACAAACATGGTACTAATATTTCTGCTGCGCTTTGAGAAATGGATATGACCTTGCGAAACACGAAATGAAGCAGTTGCTTGCTCACACTAATCAACTTGAGTATTATAATTATTCTAATCTAGATATTTACTTCTGCGATTTCTTTTCTTTCTGAATGGCAATTTATCTCCAACTCATATGGCAACGAGGTTAAGAAAATCCAATATAAAAGAGCGATTGTTATCGTAGGGATACGTGTTCAGTACATTGCTCTTATTGTGGACCTAATAATTATTGCTGCCTTTAGAACTGAATTCTAATTGTAATTACGTCTGAGACCAAACGGAATCGAACCCCGGGACACTCATACACCAAAAGTAAGAGCGTTACACTGAGCAGTTTTTATTAAGAAAATTTAATATGTTTATCCTAAGTTTGAAGGAAATTTGTCTTTTAAAATAGAAAAACTGAAAGTGCAGAGAAAGTTGTACGAGTCATATAACCAACTTTTTTAAAAATTCAAATCTCTTAGCTCAAATATAAAAGAAATAATCTAAAACTCTTGAAATGTGAACAAAGTTATTTTGAAAGTGATTCGTTATATAGTTGAAGGAATGAAAAATTATATTATCACAATTATTTCATCTAAAATGTTTGTTGAGATCGAACGTTACTTTTTCTAATTACCATCATCGTCTATTAATAAATTTCCAAAATGGATGATACGAATTAAAAGACATTCTAAAAATTCAGTAAATGATATTTTTCAAAAAAATAAAAATAAAAATTCTATAAACAACTCACATTATAATAAAGATGATGGGAGTAGATTTGAATATTGTTTGGTTGTGTGCCAAATAATTGTAGGTAGTTAGAAATATTATTTGGAAAAATAGTGAAGGGGGTAAAGTACACTTCACCATATCGCCCAGCCAATGAATATTTAGCCAAATTTTTATCAAACAATCTTATTCATTAAATTCCACTAATATTTATTAGTTTATTAGTTTGTATTTGTTAGTCTTTACAACTGGGAAAAATATATAAATATTTATTTATTTGTTTGTGGCTTGAGGAGAGTATACATGTGGTTGATACTATTAATTATTGTTGTGGTTAGTTCCGCAGAGCTGGAAAGCATTCCGGAGAGATATTTTCCGTGATAGCCTACTTCTTTTTGTGGTCATCGAACGGTTTCGGGCGTTCGCCCAACACCAGGATGTTTTTGTCAAAACAGTGTGCTAATATAGACTTGCACAGATCAAATTTAGTTGATATACTCCATATACTCCATTGATATGCAGAGTGTATCAACTAAATTTGCTCTGTGCCAGTCTATGTTATCACACTGCTTTGACAAAAACTTCTTGATGATGGGCGAATGCTCGAAACCTGACCATAAAAAAGAAGCAGGCTATCACTGAAAACATTTTTGGTACTATTAATAATATTGATAATATTCAACGCTCTTATTTCAAGTCATTCAAAAAAAAAAAAAAAAATTGGAGTCAAACACTCATACAACTTTCTCTTACTCCAGTTTTCAAAATTGAAATTCACAAATTTTATGTTAGTGTACCACGTTTAATGAAATTTATTGGAGTTCGTCGAAATTCGTCGAAAACTGAAAAACTATTCAGTAAAAACGCACTTCCTGTCATCCGATTTTTTCAAACTCGGAATTTCAACCATATATTTAATTCTAATTAGTATTATTTAGATGAAAGAATTGTATAGTAAACTGAAATAGCACTTTAGAGGAAAACCCTTCAACCACCACCCATCCCCCAGCATCACTGCCCTTAAATGAATTTTCTCGGAGCAAAGGTTTTCAATGACAAGTTGTAGGCCTTTGTATGGAAACTTTCCATATACCAGTTTTTAAAGGGGGGGAAAATCGTTGAATCCATTCTTGAGAAAATCACAAAGAAGTAAAAAAAAAAATCAGTAAAGTGGTACTTCCGGGTTGAGGAATTTTGACAGATAACCTACTGTCGGATCACATGAGGATACCTAAACGGAATATCAAGACTGAACTTTCTACGATTTTTCTTTTTGGAGCTATGCTGTTCAAATACGTACATACTTACATGCATACACACACACACACATACACCATTTTCTAAAACCACTTTTTTGGACTCAGGGGACCTAAAAATGGATATTTCCGGTGAAAACTCGAAATTGAAAATTTGGCACGATTCAATACTTTCTCTTACTAGGAGTAAGAGAAAGTAATATTATTATAATTAATTTTACAGTGTTTTTTGGTAATTTTATTTTTTTAAGTTATAAAAAGACAGTTCATAAAATATAAACAGTTCATTCAATTCTTTCTAACGTTCACTGCCTATTTTCTTGCAAAAGAATCTTTTATATTTATTAGACTTGTAGATTTAAGATTCACTAAATGAAAAAAATAGTGGAAACTTTCAATTAAACATTTTTTTGGATTAGACAGAATCAAAATTTGACAAAATCCTACAATCGAGTTTCACTTCATTGAATGAATTTTTCAATTTTTCATGATTTTCTAGAAAGAGCTCAACAGTTTTTCTCTACTTTTTAGCTACATACATTATGCCTACCAAAATTCTAACATTTTTATTTGAAACATTTCTCTGGGCAAATTAATTATGAGGAGTTCAAGGGAAAAGTGGTGGAGGTCAGGCTTACTACTAAATTGCAATTTTTACACCATATACGGTTTTGCCAACTAAACATTTAGGGTATTGATCAGAAGCACAACTTGACTGAATGTTTTGCAGGTTTTTGCAATTTTTCTCCAAAAGGTCTCTATTGATGCTCCTATAATGGGGTTGTTGAGGAGAGAAATAATGTAGCTAAGTTTACACTAACTGCACTGGACTTTAGAATGAAAATGATAGAATGAATGGCGAGAGTAGAGATATGACACAATGCGATGTATGGTTGTATCTGATAGATCCTTTAGATAGATTCCCACTGGCTTATATACACAGCTTCTCCCACTCTAGCCTGCCTAGGTCAGAGATTAGTCTCCGTTAACCAGAGATGGCCTCTCTTCTCTCTGCTGTGGTTGCTTTATCTTTGCGGTACCAATACACTCCATAGAGGATATACAGGATTGTGCTATTATAGTTCCCCTAAAGTATACAGGATTCGAGCCCTAAAGTTTTGTTTATGTACTGTGTAGCAATCAGGTGATTTTTGTTCAGATTGAGGCATCTGCAAAATGCATTTCATGTACATTATTGTGTGAGAAAAATAATCAGTTATTTCTCAAAATCATTTTCATTCAGTTAAGCCATACTGTCTGGGCTTAAACCAGACATTCGATGCCAATGGCTAGAAGGTTTATAGGTGCAAAGAAATCCAGCTGCAAAAAAATGAATAAGAGTTGAATAAATGATGCCATCTACCTTACTGCAAACGGTGATGAAAGCTTGAATTGAGGCTTAATGAGTTGAAGAAGCTGAAAGAGAAAAGAGACAGAAATAGGCAAGAAAGGGGTGCGTTTATTTGGCGTGTATTTGCAAAAGTGTGTGAGTGTGTGTGTGAGAGAGAGAGAACAGAGCGTGTTAGTAAGAGATGGGAGGTGCGGTGAGTAATTCGTTTATAGATATAAGATAGAAGGAAACTAGGTGCGGTGAACCCTAACAGAGAATATATTTGCAGTATTGTGTAGGGACAATATATACTGTCCAACCCATCATTTTAGATATATAAATAATAATATGTACATACATATGTATTTAATAAAAGACACGTAAAAAAATTGTTTTGGGGGGTGGAGGGAATTTGATTTTTTTTTGGGGGAGTATCTTTTTCAGCATCAAGTTGTCGACAAATTGTTCGATATCGTCCATCGTTTTATTCATTTCGCCATTCGAATGCGCATCTAAATAACTACGCATACTTTTCATCGATTCGACACACAATACCGACTTCGACACAGCCATCACCGAATTCGAAAACTAACTGACCAGCGATTGAAATATTTTGACAATAGCAGTGCCTCTTCCTACCCAAAGAGACAAGCGCTAACGTAGCAACAGTGTCAGCCTTTGTTTATTTTGTTCGGTCTAATGAAAAAAAAAAATAAGCCAAACAATCTGAGTACCAATGCGACTGCTGAAAACAAGTATATTTTGTACGTCCGAGTAGCGAAAACTTTTCGTGTTAAGCGATTTTTATTTCGTGCTAAAAAGAAAATAGATGAATGAAATTACATAGCATTTTGTCGGGACCGCAGTATTATTTCGTGTTAACCGGTTTTTTATGTTAAGCGTTTTCGTATCTTAGTCTTCGTATCTTAGTCTTCGTTTATGTTTCGTAATAGAATCTTATATAATCAAAAAACAAAAGAAACTGTTAAGTAAAATTGTTTATATTAATTGACTAATTCATTTTTACTTTCTCTTACTCTCCTAGTAAGAGGAAGTAGTGTAATCGTGTCAAATTTTCGATATTGAGTTTTCACCGGAAATATCCATTTTGAGGTCCGCCGAGTCCAAAAAGTGGTTTTTAGCAAATGGTCTGTGTTTGTGTGTGTGTCTGTGTGTATATGAACAGCATAGCTCAAAAACGAAAAACCGTAGAAAGCTAAAACTTGATATTCCGTTTAGGTATCACCATGCGATCTGACTGTGCGTTAGCTGTCAAAATTCCTCAACCGGACGTACCACTTTACTAGTTGTTTTTTTTTACTTTTTTGCGTTTTTCTCAAAAATGGTTCCAACGATTTTCTTCAATCTTGATACATCAACTACACATACAAGGAGCTACAAGTTTTATTTGAAACATTTTCCAGGAACAATCATTTAAGGGCATTCTGGGGGAGGGGGGGGTGTAGGTTTTCATCTTAACTGCTATTTCAGTTTATTAGACAATTCTGTCATCTAAATAATGTTAATTAGAATTAAATATGTTGTTGAAATTCCGAGTTTGAAAAAAATCAGATAACCGGAAGTGCGTTTGTTTTGACACTTTACTAAATGATTTTTTCATTTTTTCGCGATTTTCTCAAAAATGGCTCCGACGATTTTCTTGAAACTTCGTATACAAAATAAAAATGCAAAGATCTACAACTTTTATTTAAGACATTTCTCTGGGAAAATTCATGTAAGGGCAGTTTCAGGGTGGTGTTGCAGCTTCCCCTAAAGTGGTATCATAGTTGATTGATTATACAATTCTATCATCCAAACAAAATTAATTAGAAATAAATAGATGGCCAAAATTCCAAGTTTTAAGAAAATTGTAAGCCGTAAGTGCGCTTATACTGAACAGCTTTTTCAGTTTTCGACGTATTCCCTCCGTTATATTTGATATTTGGTTCACAAACTATAACATTTGTCAATTATAATTTTGAGAACAGGAGTAAGAGAAAGTTGTGTGAGTGTTTCACACCAAATTTTTTTTTTAGTATTTATCAGCAAAATTTCAAATTCTATCTTCTTAAGACGTATAGTTTTTGAGTTATATCGGTCACTGGTATCGTTTATATAGTCATATCATTTTCCAATATCATCTAAATACATCATTTGTGGTGAAATACTGATGAATGGAGGAATCATTTATGGGTTGGAAACTTTGTTCTTAATAAAATAAGTAAAATGTTATTTTTTTTATAAATGGGACAATATTTAATTCAAAAATGAGATTACTATTGGTCGAATAAACAATACGATTTATTACTGAATATGAAAAAATATTTTTGTTATAATAAGTATATAATTACAAGATTATAGAGGAAGAATGTAAACATTATTTACTAAAATTGCATAACACACTCATCTAATAATATAAAGTATGTAGGAAGGGGAAGTGTAGTGAATAGTATAGCGGTCAGTTTCCTCTAAAAATTGGAAAGTTTAATAAAACTGCTAGTTATCTGTACATCTCATACCATACATACATACATATTATACATAGATACAAACATACATACATACATACATACATATGTACATACATGTAAACAATCTTTATAGAGAATAAAGAGATGTCCCCTGCAGCAAAATTAAATAAAATAAGTAAACAGTATTATATAATATATATTAGATAAACATTGCAACAGATGTGATGTCTTGATATCTTCAGAACTGTGACCATCATAAAACACCACTATCTAGTATTGATTATATATATGATCCGCTGGGTAATGTTCACACCACTTTTTCTTATAACGTTTTTATATTTCTAATGGACAAAATTTCACAAATTTAGATTTTTTTACTTTTTCTTATTGCTGATATAGAAGAAATTATTGCAATCTTGTCAAACTTTCGTGTTCACCGGAAATCCATTTTCTGAGATTTCCTGAACCCCAAAATAAAACAAAAAAAATCTGGTGTGAAACACTCACACGACTTTCTCTTACTGCGAAATAGCAAATTTTCTTCACATTTACAATTCTTATTAGTGTTTAAAACCGTCGGCATTTTTATGGTGAAAATCACAAAAAACTGAAAAACTGAAAAACCTATTCAGTAAAGTCGCACTTCCGGTCATCCGATTTTCTTCAAACTGGGGATTTCGAGAACATATTTAATTCTAATTAATATTACTTAGATAAAGGAATTGGGTAATAATCTGAAATAGCACTTTAGAAGAAACCATAACTCCCATCACTTCCCACTAAGTCCCTTAAATGAATTTTCCCGGAGAAATGTTTCAAATATAAAAGTTGTAGCTCTTTATATGCGTAAGTTAATATTTAAAGGTCAAAGAAAATCGTTTATAGCATTTTTTGCTAGAAAAATGCAAACAATCTAAAAACTAATTGCAGTAAAGCGCACTTCCGGTCATTCGATTTTCTTCAAACTCGGCATTTCGACAACATATTTAATTTTAATGAATATAATGGATGTTTTAGGTGGAGAGAATTTGGGTCTGGTTGATGAAATGAGATTGACTTTATTAACACTGGTTAACTAATATATTATTAAGAGACACAGATTGCCTGGACTTTACAATAGAGACATGTTTAAGGTAGAGTGGTAAATGGGTAATGACACGTAGTGATTGGATGTATTGAACTGTCCTCAACTGTATCGAACTGTGTTCCCATGGACTGTCCGTCGCTATATTTATACAGTTTCTCCCACTCCAGTCCGAGAGAGTGGTTTGAGTTTGTTTTTCTTGTCTTACTGTCTTTGGTTGCTGATCTCTCTTTGGTTGCTGTTACAATGAATATTATTTAGATGATAGAATTGCGTAATAAACTGAAATAGCACTTTAAAAGAAACCATAACCCCTCCCCCCTCCCCCCAAGTGTCCTTAAATGAATTATCCCGGAGAAATAGTTCAAATATAAAAGTTGTAGCTCTTTGAATGTGTGATTGATATATGATCGTATTAAATTCAAAGAAAATCGTTTAGCATCAGAGATATTTTCCGTGATAGCCTGCTTCTTTTTGGGTCATCGACCGGTTTCGGGCGTACGCCCATCATCAGGATGCGGTTGTCAAACAGTGTGATAACGCAGACTTGCACAGAGCAAATTCAGTTTATACACTCAGTTCAGTGTACATTCAGTACATTCAGTGTATATATAATCTACAGGCTGATGTGATAGTTATAGATAAGAGGGGAGAACTAACATGAATATATTGTTAATAGCTAAGCCAGCAGAGCACAAACAACACTGTGAAATAGGTAATCGATATCTGACAGAATATCGAAAATTTGATATTCGATCGTAATACTTCCTCTTACCAGCAGTAAGACAATTGAATAATTGAATTATTATTATTATTTTTTTTTTTAATAGCATTAGCCTTTAGCCATATAACCAGCAACATAATAAATATTAGTGTTGTAATAGACGATAAACAATTCCAGTTGAAATAGTAATTGCATTTGAAAAAGGTTTGCAAATTTTCATGATTGAAGGATTTTATTTACGAGAATTCGTATAATATCTTGGGCACTTCTATATTATTAGTCTTTATAGACGGCCCTCTCTCGAAAGTATTTTTTAATTTTATCTCTGGAAAATTAGTCTGTTGGTCTGATCTTTACTGCAGGCCATAACGTTTGAAATCTTCAGGTATTTCATACGAGAGGGGTACAGAGAGCTAATTACTTGCCCAATTTTGCATTCGTAGGCTCTGCAAATAGCGTGATTTGATCTCAGACGACAGATTGTAGTCATCATGTGTTTATCTAGAGAAAGTAAATAAAAACTCGGTAAGCTAGCAACTTCTAATTATCCGATTTTCTTAAACTCAAAGTTGAAGCAATAACACTTATTCATACATAATATTATTATTATGAAGGTCGTAGAACCGTAAATTGCCCTGAAATTACACATTATACAAAAAAAAAAGTTTTTAAATTACGAAAAAATCTCTGAACCTATTTTGGAGAAATTTCGCGTCATAAAGGAAGTGAAAAGAAAACTGAGTAAAGTCAGACTTCTGGTAAACAGATTTGAACAGAAATATTTGTACCGGATCTCTAGTTGATACCTAAAAAAATTATGTTAAACCTGTAACTCCTGTGAGTGTTCATTTTTGGAAAAATGTAGCATCCTCTCTCACGGTCTGTCTCTGTATCTATCTATCTCTCTCTCACACACACAAACATACTAAAAACATTTTGTTTTCCTCCATCAGCCCCTTTAAAACATATTTGTATTGACATGTTGGCAATAAATCCTCTTACAGTAGTAAAAACCATGTTTAGTATACCATCATGAGACTCATTAATAACTGGTATAATAGTTATTTATAAAGTTATTGAAACAATAAATATAGCAAAACAATTTTAGCCATACATAAGGCCAGTAAGTGGGTGATAATAGAAGTTAACTCAGGAAACAAGTCAGGAAATGTTTGACATTCCATGGGGCCACTTTTTTTTCTGCTAGAAGAGATAGGCTGAGAGAGGAGGTGGAGCAGAGAGTGAACTAAGCTGCAATTAGCGAGGAGGAGTGATGTGGCCACAATGTGAAGGTACTGACGACATAGTAAGATCTGTTTGTCCCTGGGGAGGGGGAGGAGCTTATACAGATCTCTGTCTCTTTCACTCTCTCATTCTCATATATATATATATATATGTGTGTGTGTGTATGAGAGAGACACAAGTTACAGTCTCTCGTTGCCTTTATCAAACTGTTCAATAATTCATTAATAATACAAAAATAATTAATAATAAATAATAAAGGAGGTAAACTTCTTTTTAGCTCTCTTTTCAACTGTAAGTTTAGCATTGGTGCTGGATTCTAGAGGATCCCAGAGTACGGAGATACTTTTTAAGCCAATGGTCTGCAATGCGGGCTGTGTGTTTTGTGTGTGTGAGTGACACGTACACACACTTCCACCCAGAGAAGGAGAGGGGGGAGAGTTTTTATGCATGTTAGACTCCCACATTGTACCTATGTATGTATGCACGTTGATAAACGAAAAATCACAACTATGTTGTGTAATCTCAACTTGATATTCCAATTAGCATATTAACATCGCCTCCAACAGAAGGTTCATGAATAAAATCCAACCATGGTGGCTCTGTAGTATGTACGAAAATGGCTCCAATGATTTTCTTTAAATTTCACGTACTAAGTGCACACTTATATAGGCGGCTATCATCTTTATTAATAGCATTTTTTGTTTTCAGCAAAACTGGAGGAGGGCAACATTGAGCTACTTCAGAAAACTACCTGCCTATATAATTAATATTAAGGTCCACTGAATCAATTGCACACCCCTGCAAGACGGGGTTTAGAAATAGGCCTGCTCCCGCCCAGGATGTCGTAAGTGGTGAATAAAAGAACACATTCTCCTGGCATCTCACCTCCAAATTCCTACTCCAATGCTCTCTCGCTTCAATAGACTCATAATTTTAGCAAAAGAGGGTTATCTATTGGATTTCCTGGACTGTAGCAACATCACAACCTTCTTCCAATGAAAAGAAATGTTAATGATAGGCATTTATATGTATAGACAATGTACAACGTTAACAGAAAATCGTTGGAGGAACCGTTTGCGAGAAAATTGCGAAAAGTGAAAAGTCGAAATTTCCAGATTATGGATTTTTTACCGAAACCTTTCTTGTTAGATACTGTGATAGTAGTACCTAATTTGAGCTTCTTACAAATTTTTCGTCTTTAAGATATTTTATTCACAAACACACAACATACAGGCCATATTCGCTAAAAATATTTTTTGTTTTTATACTCATTGCCCTCAAAGCATATGTTTCCGGTTAAAACTCAATTTCGAGAATTTGACATGACGCACGGCTAATAGAAAGAGAAAATAAGAAAAATAAAACTCACCAATCACACTTAGACATTGTATATTTTACTGAAGAATACTACTTGCTATGCACAGACACTCAGATGCCCAAGGAAGCCATAAAAGATGTCTTAGATCACAATGGATAGATAGATAGATAGATAGATAGATAGATAGTTAATAGCTTTATTTTACAACAGAATATTCTACAAAACATATCAAAAATTGAACTTAGAGAAGCTAAATCTGGCATGGTAATACCGTCTGCCAGGAGTTCATTTAACTCTTTTACTCATTAATCCCGTTAGAATTCGATACGTGCAAATTTTGTTAGTTTAGTTTTTATTTTTAACTATATCAATAATTTTTTACATTTCTTTATTTGTGTGGAGTGGTCGTTCCCACTTAATAATTAAACTCTACAGTTTTATCATCTCACGTCAATCCTCTTGTCCGTGAACCTGCATCCATAACTAACCCTATAAATCCAACAAGAAGACTAAAACGTCAGAGGCTTCGTGATCTACTTAACTGAATAACTTGGAGTTTCACTACTGAGCTCCTGTTTCTATGAATTGTCCACAATTAACAAATTTACTATTGTCAAGCTTTATAACAGGTGTATCAATTAAAAAGAAAATACTAAGTAATAAAATGTAATAAATGTTAATCAGATAAATAAATTATAACTAATACAAAAATATAATACTTACAATAAAAGATAGAGAGGACCGTCCTATTGAATGTAGGGCTAATATAAATAAAATGGCCGATAGATAATGTTTTATTTTATTACAGTTCAATAAAAAGTTTATTTCAATAAAAAGTAAATATGAATAAATTTTATTGCAATAAATTGGCATCGGCTGACCTTGGAAGTTACCTTCTCGCCTCCCACACCGACATTAATAATAATATCTAACGCATCAACAGACCCACAAACTGATATAATGATGAAGTAAATTTTTATAAATTATTTAATAATTATTACCATCAATATCTATAATTAGTTATTAATAATATGATTAATGAGTGTTAGGATTAAATAAAATTCGGATGTGAAATACTGGTTTTACTAAACTTACAAGTTCCCTGAACTATAATGGTCGGTGGAGAGCCGTAAATTACACGCCTTTGTTTTAGCACCAGGTAGCTATTGAATGTGGTGGCTATATTGCTGACTACATCAAGCCCAGAAAGACTGGTTGTTTGCAATTTAGAGATAGGCTAACGTCTAAAGCTCCCAAGAATCCAGTTAGAATCAATTTTTCTGAGAAAAATAAGAAGGAAATTCACTAGAGCCATTTTTAGAAAATTAAAAAAAAAAAGCTCAGAAAGCTCCTGTAAAGTAGCACTTCCGCTTAACTGATTTTCTTCATATTTGGAATTCTAATAAAACTTTTCATGAATCATAATATCATATAGATTATACTGAAATAGATATTAGAGGTAACTCCTCAAAAGATCAAGTGTAGTATTTATATCCGATCATGTTCATTGAGTATGTACATATAATTTGATTTCGATTGATTGAAAGGGCGAGAATCCTGAATTTTAAGTACCAGTTTCAGATTGTTTCATAGGTAAGAATGTAAAGTATAATAATATGATTTTTGGTCATATGTTATTAATTAATTAATAATATGGTTTGAAGGGTTATGTAAGTTTTTTTGGCTTGCATGGAATGATTTATATTATATAACATAAATTTGTATGTTAATAATATAAATCACTTTCCCCCAAATCTGAAAATCACTTGCTCTAGAGAAATGTCTCAAAGAAAAATAATAGGTATTTATTGGTGTATGTAATGTACAAATTTTATAGAAAATCGTTTGGGCCAATATCGAGAAAAAACTAAATAAAAAAAATTCAAAAAAGTCGCACTTTCGCTTGCTAGATTTTGACTTATACAGTTGTATACTAAAATGGAATCTGAGCTACCTGCGATTGTTCTTTTTAGAAAATACTCGTATTTTGTACATTCTTTCTTCCCCGTGCAACCGCGTTTCCAATCGTACTTTGGGGGATCGTACTTTGGGAGCCGTAGCTTCCCATTCGGGTTTACCGGTGCCCCGTTGCAAGCAACGGGATCGTTTCATAAGAGGAGGATGTCACCACTATGGAAGGATCGTTTGGTGCAATGCCCGACCATAGCAGAAGTGCCGAAGCCTGGCACTCCCCCGCTTGACCCATTTAAGTTGAGATACCTCAACCAGCGCGCAAAGTGATCACATAATGGTCACACTTCACTCTCAGAAACTAGAGAAGGCACACTCTAGCAGGCTCGCGCACATCCAGCAAATGCGCTTCCAGCTAAGGGCTGGCTCCGGGGTTTATTTTATATAGCGAGTCTCCTCCCGCTCAACTCATGATTGCAGTCCTTGGAGCTGCTGACTAAACCACGACCACTACGAATCCTACTTCCATTGCAAGCAGTTGCTCGGAAAGTAGCTTGCGCCCGTAGTTCAGTATTTCAACTGTGCTAGCGTGACTGATTGCACGCCCGATGGATTCCATCACAGGATGGTCCATCTACTGATTCCTGTCCATTGCCTCAATTACAGGGGTTTCAGTAACCCAGGATACCCTGCAAGGGGAAAGGATCAGGATGGGTTTGGGGAGGAAATCCCCAACCTGGAGAGCCAGAGGCTGATTGCACCCCGAAGGATGGGCGATGGAGGCGCCACAGACCAACGCCAAATCGTATTTTGTACACATACCAAGTCCTAAAAACTATTTTTCCGTATTCAGGGGATCTCAAAACCTATACGTCTGGTGTAAATTCAATTTACCATGACCGCCATACTTTATAGCAGAGAAGATAATAATTTAAAGAGGTTATACGAAAATTACTAAAAATAGAGCAATCTATCTAGCGCCTGCTACGCGCTTCTATACAATGCTAACACGGCCAATTAATACGCTGTTAAGCGTTACAATGGCAGGCTAAAATGTAGTCACGTCCTTAAAGGTCTTGTTCCTAAACTATATAGCCTTCAGACGTGACTGTAAAAATTTTCACGCCTAAATCCAGGCCTTTTAAAGAAAATCGCTTTCATTATATGTGATGAAGACCAATTTACACATACATACATACATATATACATACAAAGAAACACGATCACACAAAAACTATTTAATCTAAAAATGAATGCAACTTGTAAAGTCTAATCTGTAAGATTTTTAATAATCTAGTAAAGAATTTACTATGCATTCACGTACTATAATAAATTAAAATAATTATAGAAAATAATGAGATGATAATGTTTGATCTTCTACCTATTTAAGGACCTTTAAATAAATCAATCTTCAATTTTCCATGAAAAACAATATGCATAGTATGAATTTTTTCTTCTTAAAAAATGTACAGCTGTTATAGATTCCTTATTCTCCAATATATGATACAAATATTAAGAAATAGCAAAGAAAGAGAGCGTGAAACAATTCCCATAATCCCCTACCCCCCTCTAAATATTACAATAAATAAAATATACAAATGAACACAGGTAATAATAATAACAAGAGATTACAAGTAAAAGTAGACAAACAGGTAGACATGGTTAACCTTGGGATAGTTATTCCAATTTTTTTTTTTTTTTTTATTACATTCTAATAGATTTTAATGCAGTATTATTATTGCACCGTTTACACGAAGTATTTAGATATTTATTATAATATTTTTCTCAGAATAAATATACTTAAAATGGATTTTTGAAGAATTATTTATAATATTATTTAGCAGAGTTTAGGTTTCAAAATTAATTTCTATAAAGGAGAGATTATAAATGAACTCTATTCACAGAAAAAAAAAGATTTCATCCATTGATATCTTCTTTTTACTTTCTCTAACTGAGATAAGAGAAGTAATGCATTTCAGAAGTTAATCCGTCATCTCGAAAACAGCTCTAATGATTTCTTTTATTTACTTTATCTTACTCCTAGTTTTTTTTTTTTTCTAACAGGGGGAAATGCTACTTACGCACATCAATGTGTCGGACTCCATATAAACATGCCTACCGGCTGAAACCCCCCCAAACACCTGAGCCTAACCTGGATTCGCTCTTTTATCCTAGAGTAAGAGGAAGTATTGTAATCGTGTCAAATTTTCGATATCGAGTTTTCACCGGAAATATCCGTTTTGAGGTCCCCAGAGTCCAAAAAAGTGGTTTCTAGCAAATGGCGTGTGTGTGCGCGCGCGCGTTTGTGTGTATGTAAACAGCATAGCTCAAAAACGAAAAACCGTACAAAGTTCAAACTTGATATTCTGTTTAGTTATCACCATGACATCTGACAGTGGATCATCTGTCAAAATTCCTCAACCGGAAGTACCACTTTACTTGTTTTTTTTTACTTTTTTTGCGATTTTCTCAAAAATGGCTCCAACGATTTTCTTTAAACTTGGTATATATCAACTACGCATACAAAGATGTACAACTTTTGTTTATAACATTTTTCTACGAAAATTCATTTAATGGCACTTTTAGGGGAGGGGTGAAGTTATGTTTTTCTCTAAAGTGCTATCATAGTTGATTATACAATTTTATCAACCAAAAAAAATTAATTAGAAATAAATGGATGGCCAAAATTCAGATTTTCAAGGAAATTACTTAACCGGAAGTGCGCTTTTAATGATCGTTTTTTTTTCGTTTTCGTCGTATTTGAATTAAATTGGTATACAAACTATAAAATTTGTCAATTATAATTTTGAGAATTGGAGTAAGAGAAAGTTGTGTGAATGTTTGAGCTTTACTCAAAAACAGAAAACAAAAGATGGTTCAAATCTGTTATCTCGAAAACAGCTCTGATTTCTTTTTTTTTTTTGGAGTATTGTTGCGCTACAAAGTCTCCTAGAGTGAAATTATTCTTCTTGGAATACCAGTGAGTTCTTGGATATTGTAGCTTCTTCTCCTCGATAAAGAGATAAGTCAGCAATTGAGAGTTACTTCCTATTGTTTACAAGTGTTTTGGAATACAATCTTAGACGGTTCCTAATTCGAAGTTATCGGAACCAGGTATCGAAGTTATTTTTGATTTCTGAACGTTCACTTGGCTAATGTGAAATGAGATCGGGAACACTTGTGACCTAAGAGCAACAACCACTCGAGGCACATACGTTAGAATTAATTATTAGAAAATATGATTCCCAATAATTAACTAGGAAGTTGTAAGTAATAATTTTTATAGATACTTATGATTAAAATTATTCTCAAAATCAATTTGCCCAGAAAAATGTTTCATATCAAATTAGGCATTTGTAGTGCGTAGAAATTTTTTTACTTAATTACCTATTTGATACGATCGCGATATTTCCTCTTACCAACAATAACAGAAAGTAAAAATTAAATGAAATGATACAACAATGGTCAAAACAACCTTTTAAAGGAAAACAATTCTTTACTTGCTTAATATTTCGAATACCACTAAGTGCCCTTCTTCAGAAATTCTTTAGATAGAAGAGAGTAATGTTTGTTGGGAATATACAGATTCAATCTTCTTCCGATTCTTCAATCTGTCGGTTCTTATATCTAAAAAAAGCACCCGAAGAAAGGGGGCGATGGTATCCGAAATGTTAAGCAAATACAGAATTTTTTTTTCTTTAAAAGACTCCTCTAGCGATTGACATAGAACTTAAGGACTAAGATTTGGAAACTATGTGAAAGAACATATTCTTTTCCATTTTAATGTGTTAATCTCTATTTTTTTCACATAACGAGATAAGTACATAATCTACATATGTAAGAAATACTTAACAATATATTAAAGATCAGTGATGGGTGTGTGAAAACCAAAGTGCAAAAAAATAAAATTTGCCAGTCATCTAAGGAGTTTGCAAAATGAATGAAAAATAAAGGAACTTGTTAAAAGATAAAAATTAAAGCAAAAAAAAAACTGCGTTAAAGACACAAGCATTGCAACGAATAAAATGAGTAGGTGTATTGTGCAAGCCGGTAAATAAAGGTAATGGAGGATGTGGTGGAATGAAACGGACTGTAAGAAACGTCGTTCGGCCTGCTATATAACCAGTACTTGCAACAAACAGCCTACAAAGCAAGCAGCGACCTCTGTTACACGACACACATACACTCTCTCCCTGTAGTTAAGGATTGACTGACAGACGGACAGAGCACTCTCCACCACATATTAACAACACAAAGCTTAACAATGTACTCTAAAGACTTGCCACAGCTAGTGACTAGCCACCTATCCATCCCTTCGTTATGTGTCACGCGTCCCTGGAGTGTGGATATATAGTTTTTTTTTGTCTCTCTCTTTTTTTCAGTTCTAGTTACACACTACACTTCATTTCATACTTATATTCGCACAATTCATTAGACAGGCTTGTTTTTACAAAGATAACTTCAGCCCTATACATACCAAATAAAGGACGGTCATATTAACACGAAGCTTGCAAAAATTCTACTAATAATTTCTAAAATAATTACTGCAATATAAAATTGTTTCTGCAAAAGGGTTTAAAGAATAAATATTTGTTATCAATAATTTGCTTGCCAATAAGTGAAAATCTGGAAATTTACTGTATTGTCTTTTAACATGTTGTAGAATTGTTAAACTATAGTTAAACAACGTCAATAGCAAACAAAACCTCTAAACTAATCATACGAAAACAATAACTAACTTGTCATCGATATGTCCGTGTCTATTTGTCTACTGTTTGCTCTATCATCCTATTTTTCGTTCCAAAGCACAAGAATCTGATGTGAAACACACACACAACTTTTTCTTACAACTGTTAATACCTAATTAATTACTATATACAGGGTGTCCCAAGGTGTGTGGATAAAGACTTTTTCTCGGAAACTAAGATAGCTAGAAAAAAAAACCTAAAAAATACGTGTCTCCGTAGTTTTTTTTGTTAGAAATCCAAATTTGATTTGCAAATTTGTTTTGGTACTTCGAGAAGCGAGATACAGGCATCAACTTCATTTTTTTCAAATGGGGGAGGTGTGGTTTTTTATTTAAGAAATAGATTCCTCTCTTTTTTTTGTAAGAAAAATTTACTTGAACGGTTTTTTTTTTCTTTGAGCGATATTTTACTAGTTATGAATGAAAACATGATTCCGTAAGAAATTCAAAATGATATTAAATGGTTTTTTTGATTGAATAAGAAGAAAAGTACTATTTTATTATAAATTTTACTCCTCATTAATTACAGATCTTGCTCGAACTGGCCTCCACCATTAGAGATGTATTTCTTTGGTCGTAAGGTACAATTGCCAGGAAAAAAGCATGTGTATGCATCTCAACAAAAAACTACGGGGACATGTATTTTTCAGTTTTTTTCTCTAGCTATCTTAGTTTCCGAGAAAAAGTCATCCGGTATACCTTGGGACACCCTGCATAAAACGACATCTTTTTCCAACTTCAATTTTTAACAGCATAAACATAGAGGTTGTAGGGAGACAGGTATACCAACCTACCAAACCAGTGGCAAGTGCAGAAGTGATTACATTGTAGTCCAGAAGAGTGCATTACAACTAACTAAATAAAATTTAAATTTTACAGCCACAAATTCTGCAAAACATTCTAAAATTCATTTCTGTTGAAAATAAGGTTCCAAATATATCTATATAGTTAAGTATTCCAAATTTAACCGGAAATCGTTATATTCACTTTGCAGAAAATTCCAAAAAACCTCTCGTATTCTCATTTCCTTCAAATTTGAAATTCTAGCAATGCTAGGGGGGGGGGGGTAAAAGAAATTGCACTTTCAAACCCACCGATTTCAGGTGTATAAGGAGGAATAAAATCAAAAAAAACATAACACCATCAAAACTAGAGCGAAAAATTTAAAAAAAACGTTATGTTCCTTTTTAGATATCTTCCTTCGTTTAAGAGTTATTTCAAAAGTGGTTCGTTTAATGTTCAGGGGACACCCTCTATATGTATGTGTGTGAAGTATAAACGAAGTTTAAAGAAATTCGCGAAAAAAGTGAAAAAAAACAAATCAGTAAAGTTGATTTCCGGTTGATAAATTTTACCGGAAACTTTCGTATCAGATACGGTCACAGCTTCCTGTGACTTTTTGTTTTTTTAAAATATTTATTCATACACACCCACACGGTGTATACAGCGAATACTTACGATCGTAATACTTAACTTTACAACAATTGACAATTTTTTGTTTAAGTCGAAAATCGAAAAAAATTTTAGTTACATTAACTTCCACAAGGCAGTAGAAGCATAATTATATATTACTGATTAACACGAAAGGGGGAAGTCTCACATCTCAGATCTTCAAATATCCTCCTTTTCTAAAATCAATTTTAAATAGGAAAAGTTTCTAATAACAGTGTTCACCTATAGTGTGGTAATTAACATGTATAGTTTAATGAAAATAGTTGGAGCCATTTTATTTCTCTCCGCAAATCATGAAAAATTGACATGTACACACGTAGACAGAGAAGGAGATCAATGGCTATTAATATTTTTTCTTATTTAAAAAAAAAAAACCATGAATAACTCTCGTAAAAATTTCTCGTTGAAAATCTGACGCGATCATAATACTTCCTGTTACAATAATAAGAGAAAATAATAAAAAATGTTTCATGAACGATGTACCTTGTTTTAATGAAAAGTACTCGAATTAGTGGATCAAGATCCACACCAAACAAGTGAAAGCTGTTCATAGAACATGTGACAAGTTACAATTACTTTCCATAAAAGTAGGATGATGATTTAGTAAAAAATTTAATGGCGATGATGAAAACAAATAAGACAACAGTAACTAATAAGAATGGACTAATCAAATAAAGGACAACATTATCTAAAAACTCGCAAAATAATGGCTCATTAGTCTTCATTAAAGCAGAATTTGGCAAGATTACATGATTTTAACCAGACCTGGGATGTTTGTGCAATTGAAAAGGATTACATTGATAATAATGGCTGTATTAA
This sequence comes from Triatoma infestans, assembly GCA_011037195.1. Lineage (NCBI taxonomy): Eukaryota > Metazoa > Arthropoda > Insecta > Hemiptera > Reduviidae > Triatoma > Triatoma infestans. The sequence goes on from JAAEAF010000075.1 coordinate 20,580, forward strand.
CAACGGTATTCTTTAGATTAAGAAGATATTTCCCAAGAAGATAGAATATTGTATAAGATGACTTAAAAAAGAAAACATTAGCATTAATACAGGAGAGTTTTCTTAATAATATGAAATAAACAAACAACATACTTAGTATATGGTTTTTTTTTGTAATTGAAAGCTAACGATCGTCAATCCTAATGTAATGGGCTAATATAATGGAATAAACAATCCTCCATAGCGAAAATTGGCCACAATAAGAAAGTCCTGGAAACTTCATATTGCCGATAACACCCATATAAGCGCTATGCTCACTTCAAAGGAGTTCTTACCCTCTCTGTCCACGCCCACCTGTACGATATAGGCTACAACTTTGAAGAACTTCTTTTTTTGTCCCGGCCAAATCCATTCAAGAGCTAATAAAAATCATATTTACGCTTGATAATTTTGAGAGCTCGTGACAATTTAAAAAATCAACACTCGGAAGAATCTGGAATCAATATTCAAACAGTCTAAAATTAACTATTAAAGATCCTAAAACAAATCAAAAGTCAACATTTGAAATCAAGTGTCAAATTACCTGTCAAACACTCTAAATTCAACATTTTGAGGAGTCTGAAATCAACAATTAAGTGTTAAAAAGTCAATAGCCAACAAGTAATCAAGAAGAAGTTGCAAACAGCTTTTATGAGCTTACTAGTATCGAGGAGTCTATGAGACAACTGTCAAGAGTTATAACCAAACTAGCTAACCCTATGAACACAAGCAGGATTTCTAACTAGCCACATCGCTCATCAAGCTCGTTATTTAATTATAAGTCGACCAAAATATCTTCCTGAACATCGAAATGGGTACTCTGGAAGCAGCGTACAGTTTAAAAAAAGAAACATTAGGTTGTTTTAAATAAGCCTTCAAACTAGTGATTGTTCGGAGCAAATGCAATGACTGATAATAAGTCTGATAAATGCGATCCAAAAGATTCACACCGATTTGAAACAAAAACAAAAAAAAAATCAGATATTCCGTCTACAGCTCAAACTAGTTTGTGATCGATCGAGGACCAAGGCATGTACTAATTGTGCAGATATATACAGTAACTCGCCTTCACTTAATCAATGCAAGAAGGTTATGGAAAATTTTTTTTTTGTTTTAAATAACAAAAGATCGTTCTAACAACATTCAAATTCATAATAATCATAAATTAATCATCACGGGCCAGCATGTGTACAATGGTAATCAAAAAGCAACTGGCAACTAATCAGAAACTGTTTGTAATGGAACTAAACTTATTATACGTGATGTGGCTGGAAAGATGCTTGCTTATTCACTATTTTGGCGCGTGGTTAGAGTTGATTTCTGTTTCGTTTGATATTAAAAGTATTTTGAAGAAGCAAATATCTGTAATAAACAATGTATTTTTCCTAATTACTTTGTGTGTGTAGCCATGTAGCCTCCCTAGCATTACATTGTATTCTGAACCTTTATGTACTGGATGTCTTGTAATTCCTTTATGACCTAATTTGGCTTGTAATTCCTTCAGTTGCCGAGGTTCAAGAAATTTTGTCGTCTTACCATTTACTAGCAACAACACCATACTTCATTCTGCCTTCTCTATCTCTCTCACTATATATATACTATAACAGTTTAAAAGTGGCCGTGTAAGTGTCTGCGACGAGCAACGAAGTAGACGACCGGTTGAAATTGCAACTTCCTCCCTCGAATCTCGCATTAACGCGTTAATTCAGGACAGCAGGCGTATTACTCTTTAACTGATAGCTGAAGAAGTGCACGCGAGTGTTGGAACTGTCCATAACATTATTCAGAATAGCTGCAGTACAAGAAAACTTGTGTGGTATGAGTTCCAAGAAAACTTACGGGCCTCTACAAAGAAACAAAGAAAAAGTGGAGTGGGAGATCCTTCCACATCCTCCCTACAGCCCTGACCTCACCCCATCGGACTTCCATTTGTTTGGACCTCTTAAAGAGACACTACGTGGGGAAACATTTTCAATCCAATGAAGAAGTTAAAAATCAGGTGCAAAAATTGGCTTCAAGATCATTCCAAAAAATTTTATGCCAGAAGCACAAATTAGAAGAAAGATGGGACAAGTGTATAAATGTTGCTGGCGACTATGTTGAAAAGTAGCCAAAGTTTTGTGTTGATTAAATAAATAAATCGTCTTTGAGCTACAGCGATTTGTCACGTTACTTATTGAATGACCCTCGTATCTTTCTTCTCACTAGGTAAAATATAATGCCAGTACAGTGTCAGTAGAGGTGTCATTTCATTAACAATATCAACCACTTTTCCTGCCAGCAATACACTAATTATCATCTGATAATTGGTAGAGTGACATTAGTATAGTAGAGCAATATAAATAAATTCTCTTCACCATCAATCTCGAACGTCGTTTTGCGAGAAAACATAATTAAAGAGTTTGTGAAGAATGAAAAGTTGGCTGAAAAAAAAAAACCATGCTCCCTAACTAATACAGGCTATGCAGCCGAATAAGTATCCAGTAATAGTATTTGTATAAACAGAAGTTTTATGCAGCAGTAACGTTAATAAGGTCAGGAGGGTATCCTTACTTAAATTAATGTTACATCCCACACATAACCACGTAATCACTGTTCGCAGAGTTTTGGTTGAGTCACACCAATAGATCTATTAAGATAATATAACTGGCATAGAGATCCCTGAGCAAAAAAAAAAACACTGATTTAAAAATATGGTAAATAAGAATCGAAGCTGTCTACACTTAATGAAATATTATGTCTGCACTAACTTATTCAGATATAAGTATTCCAGCAATATAACATGCTCGTTATAAACGCTCAGTATGAATAATCAAGTATGATGACTAAACGGCGGCTAAAGAGTCAAGCATGTTTTTTAAATTCATCAATTACTCTTTATCATACTTGTCAACGGTGCCCTCCTCATAAACTATTCCGATTTTGTTTGTAAAACATGAAGTTTAGTTATAAAAAGTTATTTCGTACCTAGATTTACACTTTTACCATTAACTTTTTTTAACAACTTCATTTTACTGCCAAGAATATTAATAAAAAAAAATGTTGCAAGGTTTTTCTCGGTTAACTTTTCATGACATTTAGCGAAAACCTTACGTTAAGTATTATGCGTAATTTCAATTGTTCTTTATCGATTTTTTGTTTCTTTCAATCGTAATTAATTCTTTCATCATATCTTATAATGGGGTACTCCATTTCTGTACTTTTTAACCTCAATTTGCACAAAAAAAATAAGGTTAACATGAGTAGGTGATAAGAAAAAGATAGGAATTTATGATAAGAAGATGTAAATATTGGAAGTACAAAAAAAATGGTGCCTAGGCCATGTTTTTTTATTAATATCCTTGATCTAGAATATTTTAGTATACGTACCGCTGAAGCCTTCCTAGGAGCCCCTACAGCTCACTGATGGGACAGTGTTCTCTCGTTACATACAACACTGTCCAAGTCAACCAAAACTATGCGAACAGCGATTACGTGGTTAAGTGGGATGTAACATTAATTTAAGTAAGGATACCTCCTGATCTTATTAACGTTACTGATGCATGAAACTTCTGTATTCCTGGGTACTTATTCGGCTGCATAACCTGTAATAGTTAGGGAGCATGGCTTTTTTTCAACCAACTCTTTAATTAAGTTTTCTCGCAAAACGACCTTCGAGATTGATGGTGAAGAGAATTTATTTATATTACTCTACTATACTAATGTCACTCTACCAATTATCAGATGATAATTAGTGTATTGCTGGCAGGAAGAGTGGTTGATATTGTTAATGAAATGACACTCCTACTGACACTGTACTGACAGTATTATATTTTAACTAGTGAGAAGAAAGATACGGGGGTCATTCAATAAGTAACGTGACAAATCGCTGTAGTTCAAAAACGATTTATTTAATCAACACAAAACTTTGGCTACTTTTCAACTTAGTCCCCAACAAACATTTATACACTTGTCCCATCGTTCTTCTAATTTGTGTATGCCTCTGGCATAAAATTCTTTGGATTGATCTCGAAGCCACTTTTGCAGCAGATTTTTAACTTCTTCATTGGATTGAAAATGTTTCCCACGTAGAGCCGTTTTAAGGGGTCCAAACAAATGGAAGTCCGATGGGGCGAGGTTGGGGATGTGGAAGGATCTCCCACTCCACTTTTTCTTGGTTTTTTGTGGGCGTCCGTAAGTTGTCTTGGAACCCATACCGCACAAGTTTTCTTGTTCTGCAGTTATTCTGAATGAACGTTATGGACAGCTCCAACACTCGCGTGCACTTCTTCAGCTATCAGTTTAACAGTAATACGCCTGTTGTCCTAAATTAGCCTACCCGGCAGTGTACTGAGAAGGCTCCGGGCGCCAATAACCATAGATGTTGACGTGCCTTAAATTTAAATAAAAAAAAAATTTCTAGATAGAAATTTTCAGTAGCAGGAACGGTTTTTTCTTTTCAACAGTGAAATGTTTCTGGCCATATACAGTGTGTGTGTGTGTTTTTAAAAGATAATATTTTTCAGCAAGTGGAACAGAATGTAAAGGGAAAATGTAAATGAAATTTTAGCATAAAGAAAAGGTTGCTATAATAAAAAAAATGATACATTTAGTAACAACGATAACCGGGGACTGATGGTAGAATTGTGTATAAGAATATAATCTGATATTTAAAAAAAAAAAATTATAAATCCATTTACGGATATTAATTTATTCATAAACGGAATAAAGAATTATGGTGGGAAGCAGTACATTATATATGCCTAAATAAATATAAAAGTAACAAGAGAGAGATAGAACTTGATGTCATTCAAGCAAAAGATAAGATCAAAAGAGAAGCCAAGGTAATGGAGAAATGGAAAAGAAAATCCAGAGGGAAAATGGATCTAAACAATTTTCTTCAACAATTTTCTCCAACTTTTACCAAATATTATGTTTGTATTGTTTATAAACAACATTATTACAAAATTGATTTATTTCTAAATATTTGAAATACTGTAAACAGGACTAACAGTTTTACGAAATAACAAACATTAGGAATAACTGAAGTTATCCTAATATAAATAAAAATGAGGTATTAGGGTACATGTTGATCAGTATCCTTGGCACGTAGAAACTGAAATATGTTTATACTGAAATCCAGAATTCAGCGCCAAAATATTGGTAGTAACTCAAATATTTTTTTTAAATATAACGTCATAGATTACATAGAACATCGTAAAATGATTTTTTTCCCCCGGAAAATTTATCAAATAAAAGTGATAGATTTTAACAGAATCACCGGAGAAAGTTCTGAAAACCTCAGAAGCCTATCTTCTGTAAAGTCGCAGCACTTCCGGTTGACCGATTTTCTTTAAGCTTGGAATTTTAACAAAACTTCTAAAGTATATCAATATTATCGAGATGATAGAACCATACATTGAACTGAAATGGTACGTTATAGGTAAGCTTAACGTTACAGTTCCCCCTCCAAAATGTTTGAATTAAAAGTTATAGGTATTATTTAGATAGTATACGAAGTTTAAAGGAAATGGTTGGAACTGTTTTCCGAGAAATATCACGAAAAACTGAAAACAAAAATTAAATAAAGCTGACTTCCGGTTCATAGAGTTTGCTCGAAACTTTAGTGTCTGTTGCGGTGGCAATACCTAAACGAATACAAAGTTTGAGATTCCTACGTTTTTTTTTCGTTTTTGACATATTTTATGTACACACCCAGAACCATTCGCTGAAACATGAACAGAACATGCATTTACCGTGAAAACCTCCTATTTCGAAAATTTCACACGATCGCAGTACATACTTCCTCTTACTAGGAACAGGAGAAAGTAATAACAATTGATTTTTTTTTTTTAATCTTTATAATAAAAAATTGAAATGCTTTGAAGAAGAAAATGAATATTTTCAAAACACTGAGCAGGGGTTTGATTTTTCAAGACCAACCTCCAACAAAAGAGTACATCATCTAATATACACCACCACCCGTTAGCTACATCAACTATCATGTAATTAAAAATATTTAATTATTAGAGACATTTTCCCCGTGATAGCCAGCTTCATTTTGTGGTTATCAACCGGTTTCGGGCGTTCGCCCATCTTCAGGATGCGTTTGTCACACTGTCTGACAACAACCACAAAATGAAGCAGGCTATCACAGAAAATGTCTCTGATGCTTTCCAGCTCTGCGGAACCAACCACTACAACAATTTAATTATTTATGCAATTGAAGTTTTCCGCTGATTTTATGTGCTTAAACTTGTAATTAAAATTGAAGTAGTCATTCTTCTTACTAATTTAGACATCTTACTTAACTTAATTAATCCTACAACTGACTTCCTAATTCTATTATTACATAAAACTATCGCGGCGGCCAACGTATAAAAGTCAACTTCAGATGCTGTTCCACAATTATTTTCCACAAGATTAAGTTTATAATAAAAATTTACTTTACTTTTCAGTGGAAAAGCAAAGCACAGGGTTTATATTTTCCATAAAAATTTTGGCATTTACTTCGGTGCTAGCATCTAAGGTCATGCACTGTGACCTAACCCCACCCCCCTTTAGATTCAACCGATACCACAACCTATCTTTCAGCTATTTGATTCTACTTTTCATATTTAAAGAAGAAAGAGAGTTCTATAATTGTTTACAATTCTTTGCTTCCTTTTACTGCTCTATTTGTCCATAGATTTTTTTCAAAATTAACTACCCCAACGGTTATGCAAGACGATCTGTTATGTATGGACCTGTGTATTTGCAAGTATATATGAACTGCACCAAACAAAAAAAAAACACAAAAAATCCTACACATATCCACAAAGTAGTAGTTTAATACGATTGACTGATTTCAAGCATAATCAGCTAACCGGAAGTATCACTTCACTGAATGTTCTCCAACGATTTTTGATATAACTTCAATCTTCTTTTTAAAACTTGATTTTGTTTGAAACAAACAGCAACTGTCAATTTTGTTAAATTGAGAAATTTTGTGAAGTCGAAATTGCATGATGTTTCTCAGCGGATATTTTTCTTCCGATGGAATTGAAAGAAAGAAGGGAAAAATTTCACATCAAAATCTGTATTGAGATAAATAAATAAATAAATTATTATTAAACACTCATAAGAACGTAATTAAAAAAAAAAAAATAAAGAAATAGGCTCTCATAAAATATAATTGTTTTTGTTTTGTATTGTTTATTATATCGTAGTTAATTTAATAAATAAAAACCTTTACGAAGGCCAATAACACTATATAAAAGCTTAATGAAGGCATTTTTTTTTTTTTAAATAAAATAAAAAATTATTGACAACAATAAAATATAAAAACAAAGAATAGAACAAATAAATAAATTTAAAAAAAAGAAAAGACAAAACACCAGTAGGAGTGTGTTTATTTCTGTAGTTTTTTGGTTCAAGTCCAAACAGCTATATCAAAGTGTGTAAACAAGACTGTTTTAAAATTTCGCTAGTTGCTAGTTCGGTGCCCTTAAACCACCACACACTTATACACACAATAGACTTACTCAAATGTAAATGATGCGTTATGATGAAACAATGAGTGCGTGTATGTGTTCGGTTATAAAATATTTTGTTGTACCTTAGTTTTATTTTATTTTTTTAATGAGAGAGAGGTTGTTTTAAAGGAATTTTTGTACCTTCTTTTCTTTTGGACTAACTTTTCTCAAATAAAAATAAAAGAAAAATTGAGTAAAAAAAAAAAGAGGTGTGTTTGTGTAAAGTTGTTTGCCCAAAGAGTGAGAAAGATATATATATATATATAGAGTAGAAAAATAAATATGGTGGGGATAAAATTTAAAAAAAAAAAAAACACTACAAAATAAGTGGGGGGGATACGAAGGAAAAAAGTTGGGAAGAAATTCTTTGAGGTTAGAGTAACGGTTTGTATTGCGCCTGATTATATAGACTAACTTGCAATACACGATTCCAAACCACACGATACACTTCCCATTCATGGAAATTTTTTATACGATCTTCGCCTATAACATTTTATGGAAGGGACTTAAGATCAAGGCATTTATTATAATTTTTTTTTTTTGGAGGTTATGTATAAACTAATATTTAAAACATTAGGTAAAAAAAAAGAAAAGAAATAGTGAAAAAATAGAATTAAAAAAATACAATCATAAAAGATTTTATATTATTTCTTTGTTTAAAAGTTTCAGAAAAATTTTATAATTAATATTCTTGTGAAGATAACATCATTAACAAAATTATTTTTACATACAATAATTGTAATAATAATTGTTTACCTTAATAAATATGCTGATAAAATAATATTCCGTAAAGAGAGATATGTGGGGAATTATAAAAAAAAATATCAGCACAATTATATTTTAAATAAAAAAACACTTGTTCTTATTTAAATAAAAAAAAAAATCACAAAAACCAGAACGTATTGGCTGGTAGTAATACACGGGCGAACGACTGACTGAACTGGTACCACCAAGGAGAACACTGAATACTGAAGGTGTTATTGGTGCTCCCCACCACTACCACCAATAGAGAGCACCACTGTGTGGTGGTGTGGCGGGTGTAAGAGTGTGAGAAGGAGGAGGAGGAGGAGAAGGAGTGTTTGATAGAGGTTGCGCTCCTGTCCTATCTCCCCACTACTTACTTATTACTACTACTACAATGACTGGCAGCCAGACCAGCTTTGTCTATCCTATTAATACAGATATCTGTGTGTACGTGTATGACCGTCGGCCGCGCGACCGCCCAAACACATTCTATTGCCGCTACTACTACTACCACAACAATGCAATATTAACAAGGAATAGGGAGAATGATGCTTTATATTGTGCTGCTGCTTGCTGTTGGTGTAGTGGTAGAAAGAGGTGAGCGAGTAACTCTATCAGTCGAGCTGCTGTTTGTTACTCATCTCGAATAAAGATAATAACTACCACACCAAATCTATTGCAACCAACATAACTTCTATCCCTTCAGCGTAGACTATAGTCAGGCAAACAAGAGCTATAACTGGATTTACTATGATTACATTACTATAGTTCCTGAAGACAGCCATTTTATCAAACCCTAATAATAATGAAATCTAACGTCTATTAAAACCCAAAACCTCAATTAAATCAATTTTAATATATAATAAATCTTTCGAAATAAAAGTGGATTGATCAATATTTATGATGAAAACTAGTTATAGCTGTTTTCGAACAATTTTTCGAAAAAATGCCAAAAATCTACTGTTCCAATTAATCAATTTCTTGAGATTTGGTATACTATCAATGCTATTAATGAATTTTAATATTATACACATGGCAGCACCATATATTTTATTGAAACGGCAACTTCTAAATCCCAAACCTCACCCAGAACATTCGGGAAAACCAATTTTTCCCGGGAAAACGTTAGAAATGAAAGTGATAGATCTATATTTGTGTTGTTGATAATTTCAGTTTAAAGAAAATCGTTACAACTACTTGCGAGGAAAACTGAAATAATCAGGAACCTATTCTATAAAGTCGCATATTGAAATCTGGAATTCTAGCGATGGATTTTTAATGGGTTTTAATACTAAACAGATGGCAGCAACATACATTTTATAGAATTGGCATTTGGGAGAAAACCTTAACGTTGCTATTTCCCAATGATACTTTAGAAGAATGTTGGAAGAGAGGTGATCAGTGGAGCCCCGAAAAAAAAAAGAATTAGCAATGAGGTAGTGGGAGAAGATTGAGAAGCAGATGGCTGGGCTGAGGATTGGATATTTATTTACT
>JAAEAF010000076.1:0-28589 GCA_011037195.1 Triatoma infestans
ACGAAGGAACTGCTTGCCTCGTGCATTCCCCTGACCTAGCACCTTCAAATTACTATCTCTTTACCTACCTGAAGCTGCACATGGATGGAAAAAGGTTTTCAACCGACGAGGAGGTGAAGGGGGAGGTGCAGAAGTGGACGAAGGGGTTGGCGGGAAACTACTTCGAGGAAGGCATCAAAAAATTAATACCCCGGTTCACTTCTTGCATTGAGAGGAATGGTGACTATGTCGAAAAATAGCTTACATATGTACTAATGTAACCAGGTAATTTTTTTCTTCAAATAAAAATTTTGGAACCTACAAAATTTCAGTACACTTACTTACTAGACATGCCGCGTATATTAAGATTGAAGCTAACAAGCAGAAGCTGAATTTCAGAGGATATGTCCGTTAAAAAAATCTGATGTGAAATACTCACACGTCCTTCTCTTTCTCTATTTAATACAATTATAATATAAAATGTCAAATTTTACTTATAAGTTACTCTACTAGTACGCTACTACTATTACCTCACAACTGTTGGTTTGTTGATTATATATATATTTATATATATATATATACACGATAAGCTCCCGCACATATATACAACCAACAAAACCAACAAGCGTGAGTGTAACAGAAACACTGCGTTGAAGTTAACTCTCTATACTAACTTGGTGAATTTGCTTTGACGATGGATGAAAATACGAGACCGGTCAGGAACAAAAAGAATATGCATGATACGACAGATAAAATAGCAGATATGTTGTAGCACACAATGAACCTTAGCTTGGCGCCTTTGACGTACAGCTATAGCCATATTTTAAAATCTACCCACTAGCGCCGATCCAACAATCTTTATCATTGCAGACCATTATTTATCTTAACTTGTTTGGGACAAATATGATTACTCATATCGGGCTCAGAGGTACCTTACAATATTGCGACATAGGTAACGATAAACTTGTCTTGAATATTCAATACAATAAAATAGAAGATGTAAGACAAGCGTACTTGTCTGCAGTAGATGAAAAGATGAATTCGAAATTGGGTTCTTATCTAAAATGTTAGTATGATCATATTTTTTATCCGTCGACGAATGCTTTTTTTGTTGCTGTTTCTGATCGTTTCGGATTCTCATCCATTTTCTGAGTAAGAATAAGGCTATCAAGTTCATGAGAATAGCCTTACTCTGACGATGCATGAAAATCCGAAACTAGCCAAAAAAAAACAAAAATAAGCATGCTCTGACATATAAAATCCCTCATGTTATACAGAATTGTGAACTCATCCATACATTTAATGTATATAATTGGCTAATCTTGCCTTAAAAACACATGCAGGCATTTGATAACTTATTCATTAAGTTTTAGATGAAAAGCTGGCAAGTTTTTGTGAAGAACAAATTCGAATTTATAATCCATGTTTTAGCTTTAGCAAACCCCCCAACGCCCGAGCCAAAACCAAAAACTTTAAAAAATCAGATCTGCAGTTTATTATTCGCAAAAGCCTTGATTTTTTTTTTTTAAATTTGATTACATATATTTTATTTAAAGATAAGAAACATTAAAATTCTTTAATTTACTTATAAATAACTGAAAGTTCAGAGATAACCTTCAATATACACATGAATACAATAGCTACTACACTACTAGTAAATATGAATTGTTGACTAATCGTAGCAGATAAGGCATTTTAATTTTTATGCTACCCAGATATAAACTAAGATTATTCCATAATGAAAACAAGTCAAACAGTTGTTTATTCAAAGTTAAACTGTATCATCATATTTCAAGGACTTCAATTTCAAAACAGCGCGTTTGAGAATATATTAAAGGAAAAATTGTTATGTAATACTATTTATTGGCAAAAAGTCAATGCAATAAAATCTGGGAACCTGAGACAAGTTTCTAATTACTGACGAAATATACGGCTGAATGAATACAATGAAATTAATCAAGAATATTTCCAACTTATCGATATAAAAATCTATAATTTACTTAATTTGGAATCATGAATAGTTTTTGGAGATATAAATAACAATGCAATGTTCATTCATTAATAATGTAATGTAATGTTTAAACATGAAAAGAATAGATTTCCCTAGAAACCTACTTAGATAGAATAATGATAGGAATAAATAATTCACACACCATTTTCTCAGCATTCTCACCATCCAATCAATACATTTTCTACATATTCTAATATTTTTGAATATACTTTACAGTTTACAATATTATAGAGGTTAGAAGAAACATCACATCTAGAGTTTATTTTTTTGAAAATGTGTTTAACAAAAAAAAAATCATACATCTCCATATGTTTCTGACATACATCATGAATATATAAACTATCCAGAGAAGAGATAATCGCGAAACAGAAGAAAACCATTCCTTAATTCACAATTCCAGATCAATTAATTTTCCTTATACTTAGAAGAATTTTAGCATTATATTTAATTATCCTTATAGTAACAATATAACAATAAGTAACATTTTATATCTGATAGCAATGACATTTTTGAGGAAAGACTGAACATGTTTTCAAAACATCAATTTCAAATACTAACAATGCCAAATAATACATGGGGAAGAAAATTAATTGGTGATACTCGAGGTTAAGTGATTTTGCTAGAAACCTTCTTATAGAAGGATCATCTGAGGGTGACTAAATAAATCGCTTTTGAGCTTGATGCTGTACAATACAGAATAGGAATGTTAAGACCCACTTTGAGAGAGTATTAAGACCCACAAAGATGTATTACTTGTGTAAACTCAATTTCGACGGAGTTGACAAAAAAGTGACGATATTCACATACACCTATGTAATATATTATAATAAACATACAAAAGTAGTATTGTTTATTTAAACCTAAGTATTATTTTAAAATATAGTACATCTAACTCTCAGTCTTTCAATAGTTACTTTTCCATAACTTAGTGTGAGCTTAATTGTTTACAAAACTCCTCACTTTTCTTTAAAAAAAACTTATTCATGACGAAGCTCTTTTGAAGCCAATTTTTACAAAGGTATTAATTAAGGCTTAGAAGTTTTTATTAATCTAATGTAGTGCGTATTAAAAGAGCGATTTGAAAGTTAGTGTAAGATTTTTATCACAGTGTCAAGTAGAAGGAGACTTCTCACTGCCTCCAAAAACTGAGCATTAGTCTTCATCAGCCTTTTATCTGATTTACTTGTAACACATAACTACAGTGATGGTGAGGTAAGCCAGTGGAGGCATAATAATGCACACAAAAATAACACTTACACCAACCATTCTAAGAATTCTAGAAAACTTCAATCCTGTGAAAAGATTTATTTATACAAGAATACAACGTACCTTCGCAATCTGGTTGCGCATAAGAAGCTGGCCCTTCAGTATGCATATGGCATACCATAACATCTCTCAATTTGCTCCTCTTACCATGCTCGGTCATAGCATTGGCAAGATCGATTGGCGTGGCCGCAGCTCCGCTCAGGAATACAGTATCACCTAGGAACAATGTAAATAAATAGATTAGAAATAAACCAAGAGATGTAATTAACGTTTATACAACTTTTAATCAAATCTCTATTAAATAACAAATAGCCTAGTATAAAAAAATTAGGACCAATAAATAATCAAACTTGTTAAAAGATCAACAAACACTATTTACTTTCAGTTATCGGTTTTATTATCGATACCGGAACACAAGTTTGTTCCAGTTCAATTGGCAATTGAAAAAATAAATAAAATATGCTACTCATTCTATTTTAAATACCTCAATAACACCTAGAAATAAGTCTTGCAACAATTTATCAATATTATCCCATTTTTAAAATAGGAGTAAATAAGTTATTACTAACCAGCGAAAAAATTCCTTTGTTCAATATATCTAAATCTAACTTAAATTTAATTTTGCGAGAATATGTAATACCAATTTTAAAAAAAGTGAGAAAGGATATATTGTAAATTTAAAAAAGAAAAAAGTGGAATAGCTTCAATAAAATCATTTTTACATTATAAAATTATCGCTAATGGTTTTGTAAATATGCATGAGTGGGATTAAAAAAAAAAAAAAAGGCATCTAAATTTATATTACGCATCACAGTTCAATAACAGCCATATTTGGAAGCGTCATCTTACAAATTGATAGTGTTACCTGAATATTTTATAATTATATCTAAATGTTAAGTGCTTGTTAACAATGAAAAGTACAGAAACACTCAATAAATATTTTTCAGTATTAAAGATATAATTATTTTGATCGGGGAAGGGTAAAACACTCAAATTAATGTCTAAAGAGTCAATAGCCCTTCAAAGAAAGTGCAGGATCTGTGTTATTAAATTACAATTGGTCATAATGCGATTCTATGAGTTAAGTATTATATTTAATCAATTGAAAAATTAAATTCACTAGCTCTATGGAACTGCTTTATTTTAAGCCTAATAACGCAGAATATGTGCATTTTTAAATTCTAAAAGGTTTTTATATGTATAAAAAGATTTATAGATATACAAAAGTAATTAAAAAAAAATAATAATACCTGACTTAATGATTTTAACTGCCTCTTCAGCAGTAACCCAACATGGATCCCTGTTTAATGGCTGGGACATTTCTTTACTGTATGAGTAATAGTTCCTTTTATTGTTTCTAGTAGCTAATATCGCCGATAAACCCCAATTCGTTTTTTGAAGTACATTTGAGAATATTGATGAAAATCTGTGCACCGCCGATGCCATTCTACTATTCAATAAAACTTTTCTAAAATTAAAACGAAAAAATAAATTTAAATGTCAAAACTATTCAGAGAATCCACAAAAAAAAAAGAAGAACAAAAACACCTCCCAGATAACTTTTTCAACGAACACTCCACCCAACTTCACTGACAACTGTCAGTTCTCTTCTGAGTCGTTAAAAATGGTGTACCGTCCGTGGCCACTGCCTTTTGATTGAGTAATAAAATATTCTCCCACTTAAAAAACTTGTCAACATAATTTATTATGTTATTTTTACATATAAGAATGATAAAAATGTATGCAAAGAATTTGGTATTTATATATTTTTAATTTTGTAAAAAAATGGTAACAATAGTTGGAAATAACCTTCTGGTGGCGCCAAATTTAAATTTAAACATTGTGATTTATCATTTAATTTTCCTCCCTATTACAGAAAATATTCAAAAAACCATATATTACTGAAACTATTAGATCACAATTTTCCAAAAATAGTCCAATTCGAGAAACATTGATTTTAAAATTAAAATAATATTCTATGGTTTAAATCAAAGCAACAAAAACTTTTTTTCTAATGTGAAATACTAAAAATGAAGCATCCCAAATGTAAGCGATTTAATTGAACATATGTAGAAGGAGGTGGCAGTGGCAATATTGAAATGTCAACAAAAAAAGATTGTGGCTTTTGTGTTTTCTTTATGTGAGCTCTTCTTATTAAAAACCTTATGATTTGTGTGTTAAAATTTATAATTAAAAATTTTATGGTTAATAAAAACAGGTTAAAACCATTATTGAGATTGTTTTCGTTTGTGTTTTATTTATAATCAATAAAAATAAGTTGTATGTTTAGATTAATAATAAATATTTCTAACACAAAATATTAACTTATAATTTGAATTAAAATATTAGGACATTCTCCTAATCTATTTTACATAATTTTAACCTACCTCTAAATGAAGCGAATTGGTGTCTCTTGTTCTTTTTCACTAGAATAGGGGACAAAATCAATTATTGAAAGAAATAAACCTTAAAGATAAATCGCTTTTTTTTTAGAAATATTTTTAAATAAACACGACTACCGTTTATTAACGAACAAAGTAATGATACATGAGAATTTCAATTAAAGTAACTTTAAATAATGTTGCCACAAAATATAATTATAATTATGAATGAAAATAGTTTCCAGTTAAAAATAATATACTACATATGTATGATATTGCAAAGTTACTATAAAATAGTTATATAAATAATAGAAAAAATTTGACACGATTACAATACTCCCTCTTACTAGGAGTAAGAAAAAGTAAAAATTAGACCTTAACAAAAGGTGTTCGGTTGCGGCACCTTTGAGGCTTAACTCCTTCATTCACCCTTTTATTGCCTTTTTATAACTCTGTTTATCGTACCAGTACTGTTAATCCCTTACTATTTCTAAAATATTATTTTCCTTTTTTCCGTTCATCGCCCGCCTAGTTCCCACGCCTCCCCGCATTTTACCACTCATACTCTCTTGGTGGTGGTATTGTCGGCACCTTTATCGCGCGGAGTTTGCCCCTTTCTTACTTTCCCACTTCCTTCAGACAACCTCTATTCCTGTATTTTTTCTTCACTTGCCTTCTTCTGCTGGTTGTGATAACTTGCTATAGTCTCTTCTGTGCGTTCACGTCTGTGCCGCCTTCTCATAGTGCTTGTCGCCCTAAGTTATATTTCTTCTCGCCTATTTGCCCGGATAGTTTCATTCATTTATTTATCGGTGAATAATAAGAAGCACCTCTTGCGCCATCACCTTCAAGGGGATATATCGTTGGCGCCTTAGTGGACTCGCTATCACCTGCCACTCCAACAACAGCGTCATCCGCTTCTACGGATCATTCCAATCCCTTGACGCTCACCTGAGTTCTTTTCTTTCGCCACACACACATACCCACACGCCACACATTCCTTTCACAGTCCGCCTGTCGTCTCATCATCACTTCTGCGATTCATCATTCACCGCCAGCAAGGGGTATGTCTCGTTTTCATTTTGTTTTTTACATTATTATTTATTTGTGTTACTCATCCGCTGCTCGCCAAATCGCCTTGGGTGTCTGCCACGCAGGCAAAAGGTTTTATTAAATTCAATTCAACACAGTATGAAAATGATTTCAACACAGTACATATGTTTTTTTGAATTGACAAACGTGTGAAAATATTTAGTAGAGCCCGTCCTTAGTAACGATGGCATAGAAATGCCCAAACTCGAGCGGCGAGGATTTTAAACATTCGCTCGTGCGAAGTCTCATTAGTGCTAGAGCAAAGAAGCGAACGAATTGAGTTCAGAACTTCCAGACAGAGAACAGATTCCCCATGTGATGACTTCAGAACGAGTTCCACTGTTTGTAGTTGAACGGGTGGCTGTTATATCGGCGCCTGGACGATCCGCAGAAGGGTTCGGAGCCCATAAATCCTTCGAGCCTATAGGCCCAGAAATCCCGCATGACCCGGCATCGACTCGGTCAGGACAGTTAGGCAGCCCCCACCAGTCTTGAGACTGTTTGGTATGAGGCAGTTTGAAGTGCCTTTAAAGCTGCTTGGCTATCGGAGTAAATGGCCACACTCCTTCTCTCCATTGCTTGCCTTAAAATCTCCTTAGCGCAAAGTTGTAACGCCTGAAAGACCGTGGCGCATTTTTCTCCAGACTGGCCTTGATCTTGACCTTAGGCCTAACTTCATAGACCACAGCTCTGACCATGTCAGAGTCTTGGAGTATTTACCAGACCGAATTACCTAGCAGAAGGATCACTATCCCATTCGCCTCTGTTCGGCCTAACAATGTGGAAGTTCCTCTCAAAATGAAATTTAGGTACCATATTGTCAGTTGGCATACTAAGTAAGTAGCTAGCCTTATCCTCAATCTGCCTCTGGTTAATACAGTCATGCCTAGAGGCGATGGTCGGGCCCTGCAGGAGCCTCTATGAATGAACGAGAATGTGATGTGGTGATAAATTAAGGAAGTCCAACGCCACAGTCGAGGTGGTTTTTATGGCCCCCGTGGGAACCAGCCATGCTTGCCTTTGGATCCCTTGCCTTTTTTTGGCCCCTTTCTGCAGAGTCGTGGTCCACCAAGACCTGTCTTCGACCCATACATATGTAATCATAGGTCTAATGATCCTGGTATATACACAAAGGATCAAACTTGGGTGCAAGCTCTAGTTTCTCCCACAAATGACACACTGGCGTTGTGAAAAATCTTATTGATGTGTTCATTCCAAGTGAGTCTGCGGTCAAACGTAACCCTTAAATATTTAGCCTCCAGCACAAATGAAATCGGAATGGTCTAAATCGGAAAAGTAGCCTAAGACCTTCCAACATGTGGCGTAACTTAAAAAAACAGTTACGGTTTTATGGAGATTTATAGACTAGTCCTCCTCTCTATATCAGCTCCTGACCATGCACTCATTTTGAGATCGTACTTCAGTGTTTCCCTCTTACTACGATCGCCAAATCAACTGTGTAGCCCAGCCAGCCATAGTCATTCGCAGTAAAATCGTGGAGAAGGTCAACGAACACCCTCTTTCTGCCTTTACCCTAAGAGTGGTCTGGCCCATTGTGAAAATGTTAATTCTATTCCTTAGCCCAGACATTGTCCAGTCGCATAACGCAGCCTAGAGTCCCCTCCTTTGGAGAGAATTGGTGACCGATTGCGCGAGACATTATTGAATGCTCCCTCTACGTCTAAAAAGGTAGCTATCGCAAATTACCGTAGAGAAGAGCAAATTTTCAATTTAGAGACTTGGCGGATCTCTCATTGATGAAACTTCTAGAGATTTTGAAAGTAGCCTTGTTAAAGTTTATAAAAAAAAAAATCAGAGTTCAGCAGAAATAGAACTTATTCTATTAATATAATATTTTCGTTTCGTAATTGTATGGAATCAAAGTCCTCGCGCTGGCTGCAATTCTCTTACAAACAAATCAGTAGTCGAGCTGGGTCTGTCCGAGAGACACATTTTGTTACATGTAATAGCGACATAGCGCCATTGGTGTATATTTTTCATCATTAGTTTTTCATCTCGTTAAAGTAAAACAGATCGTTGCACCCTGTGAACGATTCTTGTGTGGCCCCATCACGGCTCAGCACTCAAGTGTCTCTCAAGAGAATTTTCCTCATACATCTAGATACAAGATTCATAGCTACCAGCCATTCAAACTCAGAGCCAACAACAGCCTCTTCATCCATCCACTGCACCATCGTCCATCACTTTCCGTTTTGTTGTGAACATTTATTTCATATTGGATTGAAGTATGTAAGTGCCATAACTTTATAATTAACAAATAAACTATTGTGTTTCTGAACGATTTTCAATTCAATTCAAATATAACAATTTCCTGTTAGAGGGTTATTTAGCCAGCACCTCTCAATTGGTGGGAGCTCTCTCGGGCGTAATACTCTCCCGCGAAGCATATCACAAACATATTTGGTCCTTCGACCTGGATTTAATAAGCATCAAAATTCTTTGTTAAAAACAAAAATATTAATAACCCTCCGAGACCCAGATTAACTGACATTTGAAATCTACATTTGGAAATTGTTTGCTATTGCATCAGCCAAATTAATTGATATAGGCTGGAATTATATTTAAATTTATATTTATTTATAAATTATATCGTAAGCATAATCATTAACCATTATCATTAATAAAGATCTTAGCTAAAGTGTCAGTGATTCTATACTCAGTTAGATAAAATTAAAGTATTAATTAGATTAATTTACAAAAAAAAAAAATTGTAAAATTGTGATTTATTTTCGTATATAATTTAGAATGGGTTTATATTTTAGGATTAATACTGAATGTTGACCTAGTTAATACATAGTGAAGATTAATAAGCATACCTATTGACCTTGAAATAACTTATTTTTGCAGTTTTTGTTTTGGTTAGTTGATAGTTAAATGAACAGCAGTATTGTTTAATTTTTGTTCTGTTTAAAACTATTTTTTTTTAGATTTTTCTTTAGTTATTTTATCTAGATAAACTCATTATGCATTTAAAAAAGGAATGAAATAATTACTAAATAAGAAAATCGATATTGTATGCAAAATATCGTATATTTTGTTTCATTGTCAGCTGTTAAAGTGGCAAACAGATAACATTTTGTTTTGTAATATTTACAGTAAGTTAAAATTAATATAATTCAGTTAAATCATACTGTATATATTATACAGCTATATAGTCATGTTCGTCAGAGAAATGTAATAATCTCTGTGAAAATGTTTATTCATATGTACTGATGTTTGTCCATAGGTATGTACTTCTGTGTTTTCCTTTTGGAACAGTAGGTGCCATTTGTGAGACAGAGCATTTATTCACTTCCGTTTCCTTTATTAGGCAGTGGAGTTGTTGACGGTTTGAGAGATTAATAATTTTTACTCACAAATAAAAAGGTAATATTTAATAATACTATCTCTTGTCTTTTCTTTCTTTGAATTTTGACAGATATTTTCTCATCATTGTGTGTTCAGGTTTTTGTCAAATTCTTTGCATTAAAAGTTAATAATGCCTCCGAAAGGTGATGCTAGTAAGTCAGAGTTAAGATTAAGTGATCTAGAAGATGAAGTAAATGACTTGATCGATGATCTAAAAGAAACAAAAGCAGTAGGTCACGCCTCGGTAAGTGACCCAAGTAAATTTCCCTTGCTTCAAGCGCGATTGTCGCGTATTGACGACACTTATAAAAAAATTTTGAAACTTGTTAATGAAGCCATAAGACTTGCGTCATCTCCGGAAAGGGCCGAATGTGTAGAAAGATTAAGTACTCTAAGAATAAACACTCGAAGTGTTTACTATGAAGCCTTATCTTTTAACACAAGGGAAAATATTGATACTTCAAGTCCTATACCATTTGCTAATGTTTCAAATTCTTGTGAAACTCAACCTTTTATAAAGCTACCTCCCATAACTTTACCTACATTTTCAGGTGATATTACTACTTGGGCTTCCTTTAAAGATACCTTTATTTCCTTAATTCATTCAAATATCAGATTAAGCCCAATACAGAAATATCATTATCTCAAGTCTTCTTTGAAAGGTTCTGCCGCTCATGCAATTTCCTCCATTCCTGTTACTTCCCAGGATTATGCTCAGGCTTGGAATGCATTGACACTCCGTTATGATAGTAAACGTCTTCAAGCAACTAATTATTTGAATAAAGTATTCACATTTAAACCTTTAACCAAAAGGAATTATCATGCTTTAGAGCAATTTTCTGAGGTTGTATTGGAGAGTGCTAATGCGTTTTTTAATTTAGATTTACCCGATGCTGCTGGAGTTATTCTGTGGTCCTTGTCAATGAGATTACTTGATCTGAAGACTCGAGAACGTTTTGATCAGGAGTTCTCTGATCATTCATCAATTCCAACCTTTAAAGATTTCGCAGAATTTATTCATAAGGAGCGTGTTATGCTGCAGGCTCAATCGATGACAATGGCTACTGGGATAGCTTCATCAGTTCCCTCAGCTAAGTATGATAACATTTCTAAACAAGTTTTAATGTCCACTGAAGGTTTCAATTCATCAAATAATTGTCGGTTATGTAAGGGCAATCATCGTTTGTATCAGTGCACAAAATTCTTATCCCTCACTCCTTATCAGCGTTTTGAAAGCATTAAATGTTTGAAATTATGTTCTAACTGTTTACGTGCTCATAATTCTTCCAAATGTCCCGTTACTAAACTATGTAGACATTGTAATAAGAAACATAATACCCTTTTACATTTCTCCTCTTCAAGGAGTGAATTGTCTACGATTAGTCAGCCTTCCAAACGAAACGTCTCTAAAACTCATGTTACTGAGTCGAATGAACAAACTAGAAGTGGAGTCACAATTAACTCGGGATCGTCTCCACCCCCTAAGGATAGATTGGAACATTCAAAACTACCCGCTACTTCAGAAAGTGAAAAGGGAGTTATCTTTTCCACTTCTGGTGCCCAAGAAATTAATGTTCTATTAGGCACAGCAATAGCGAATATTCAGGTTAATGAGGAATTATTCCCAATTCGAGTCCTCATAGACTGCGGATCACAGAGGTCGTTCATAACTACGTCCTGTGCTAACGCATTAGGTTTACATTGTGTAACCAACCCACAAAAACTTAGTGGATTTGCCGATACGCCCATTAAGGGCGGAAAGTACCAAGTATCTTGTATCCTGACGCCAAGGAATTCATCTTTAGAATTAAGAACCAACGCTGTTATTGTACCGCATATAACGGAAAAATTACCGGTATCCCCTGTGCCCGTTGATATAAGGAAACATTTTGAAAATTATAAATTAGCAGATCCCTTCTTCTGGAAACCCGGAAAGATAGATTTTCTCCTTGGGGCAGATTTATTTAGCGAAATTCTTTTAGGAGAATCAATAATTTCCAAAAACGGATACCCTAATGCTATCAACACTATTTTCGGATGGTTTGTAGTAGGAAAAATGGGAATAAATTGTGAAGTTTCAAACCCCTCTATGACTTTAATGACCTTAAACCCTTCCACTGAGAAGGAACCATTAGATCATCTCATCCAGAAATTTTGGGAGATTGAATCTGTACCTTCGGTGTCTAGTCATAGTCCAGAAGAGATCCATTGTGAGCCGCATTTTGTTAAGAATCACTGTCGGGACGAAACTGGACAGTACATGATTAAATTACCATTCAAAGAGCCAACTTCTGTCCAATTGGGCGATTCATATAAATTGGCTGCACAACGATTCCGGAGGCTTGAGTACCGCCTAGATAAAGATCCCTCTCTAAAAGAGGAGTATTCCCAAATTATTCGTGACTACTTAAACTTAAATTACATAAATAAAACACTTCAAATGGGTAAATATTTTCTCCCACATCACTAAGGAAAGAAAGTACATCTACCAAAGTGCGAATTGTCTTTAATGCTTCCGCGTCAACAGAACTAGGCTCATTAAATGATAAACTTTTAGTAGGTCCCAAACTCCAATTAGATATTCAAAATGTAATATTAAACTTTAGACAATATCGTTTTGTAATTACGTCTGATATTTGTCAAATGTATTTACAAATTTTGGTGCATCCTGAGGATCGCCAATATTTACATTTTCTGTATAGGTTCAACAGTTCTGACTCTATATCACAGTTTGAATTGAACCGTCTGCCTTTTGGATTGGCTTGCTCCAATCTTTTTAGCTATACGCACGTTACGACAATTAGTGTCTGACGAAGGTTCTCCTTATCCACTAGCATCTTATACTTTATTAAATGAAATCTATGTCGATGATATCCTTACCGGCGCTGATTCCTTTGAAGCCGCCACACAACTGCAAAAGGAGTTAGTACAATTACTGAAAAAGGGAGGGTTCACCTTAAAGAAATGGTCAAGTAATTCGAAAGAGTTAATGTCACATATCCAGCATGATGTTCAAGAGACTCCTATTTGCTTCGCGGATACGGATAATCCGTGTATTAAAGTACTGGGAATGAAATGGGACCCAATGCGAGATTGTATTGCTTATAATATTCGCCCTCATGAAGTTATACTAACTAAGCGAGGCATAATGTCCACTATAGCGCGAATGTATGACCCCCTGGGGTACCTCGCTCCGGTTATTTTTAAATTCAAGTCTATGTTGCAAAAATTGTGGACTTTAACGTTAGATTGGGATGAACCAGTCCCACAGATGATAGCAGAATCCTGGAACGAATTTTGTTCTGAATTACCCATACTAGGGGAATTGCGCATCCCTCGATGCGTTTTCTCATCGAAACAATGTCATAAATCTATTTGAGGAGTTGCCGATGCGTCAGAGTTGGGATACGCAGCCTTCATTTATCTGCGTAACCAATATTGCTCAGGGTCCGTTGAAACAACACTTTTACTCACAAAAACGCGGTTGGCCCCATTAAAACCTCTATCTGTACCCAGACTTGAACTGTGCGCAGCAGTTTTGTTAACACAAATGTCACTAAGTATTCAAAGTTTTCTGAAACCATTGTCTATTGATTCCACGTTTCTATTCTCGGATTCTAGTATCGTGCTAAGCTGGATTCGCTTACCGCCTCATACATTGAAAACCTTTGTGGCGAATCGAGTAACGATTATATTGGAACACTCTGATGTGAATAATTGGTATCATGTAGGATCTAATGATAATGCCGCAGATGTTGCGTCACGTGGGCTTTCCCCTGCGGCGCTCATTAATCAAAAGCTGTGGTGGCATGGGCCCCAGTGGTTAAACGATTCTTCCTCAATATGGCCTATCTCGAATCAATACACTTTTCCTGTTCCCGAAATGAAATCGAAGGCCGTAACTTTAATTAACAAATCGTCTTCCTCGAGCTTTATTGAAATAATAGGAAGATTTTCGTCCTATACAAGATTACTTAGAACATTCGCTTACGTTTTGAGATTCGTGAACAAACTGAAAAGAGAATCAACCGCTAGACCGATAGGAACGTTGGGATTAAATGAACTGCATAAAGCGAAATTGACCTTGATACAGGCTACTCAGTGGCATCGTTTTCATTTGGAAGTGCCTCTAAATAACTCCAAGAATTCGTCTCTACACTCTTTGTCCCCATTTATAGATTCATGGGGAATTGTCAGGGTGGGCGGAAGGTTAACTAATAGTCCCTTAACATACGAGGCTAAATTTCCAATATTACTTCCTTATAAATCTCATTTCTCGGAACTCTTAGTCGATTACTATCATAAATGTTATTCACACGCGGGTCCTCAATCTTGTATTCATTAATTCAACGAAGTTATTGGATTATATCCGGTCGTCGGTTAATAAAATCTCGTATACGTCAGTGTGCAACGTGCTCCAAATTCTGCAAGAAGGCTATCACTCCATACATGAGTGACCTTCCACGAACAAGATTCGAGCAGGGCAGATGTTTCATAAACATAGGCATAGACTTCGCCGGTCCATTCATGACCAAAGAGACCAAACGTCGCAACTCGACGTTGTTAAAATCCTATCTTGCCTTATTTGTCTGTTTGAGCACAAAGGCTGTTCATCTTGAAATCGTTTCTCAATTGTCAACGGATGCGATTTTGGCAAGTTTAGACAGATTCATTGCTAGGCGAGGACTGCCGTCGAAGATCCTCTCTGATCATGGCACAAATTTTATCGGTGCTGAGAGGTATCTAAGAAATTTGTGCACATGGCTTAGAACCGAGGAAGTTCAGACCTCAAGAACCATCTTAATAACCAGCAAGTACATGGGAATTTATCCCACCAGCAGCTCCTCACTTTGGAGGAATCTGGGAAGCAGGTGTTAAATCCTTTAAGCATCACTTGTATCGGGTGCTAAATGGGCGATCTTTTACTTTTGAAGAACTGGTAACACTATCTACTCGTATAGAAGCCATTTTAAATTCACGTCCTCTTTTATCCACTTTCCAATGCACCTCATGATTATGATGTTTTGACTCCAGGACATTTTTTGATTGGGGCTCCAATGGTGTCCTTGCCGGAGCATAATTTCCGAGAAACTCCTATTCATCGTTTATCCCGGTGGCAGTTCTTGCAACAATGCATTCAACACATATGGTCACGTTGGCGGAGAGACTATCGAAATTCCCTTCAACAACGGGTTAAGTGGAAGGAACAACTAGAGAATATACAGGTTGATACTTTAGTATTATTGAAGGAACCTAAGGCTTCTCCACTTCAATGGCCTACTGGCCGAACTATCGAAACTTATCCGGGAATTGACGGAGTGACCCGGGTTGTTAAACTTAGGACTCCAAATGGACAATATGTTAGGCCTGTCACACAACTGGCACCTCTGCTTCCAACTTAATGCAACCTGAATCTGTATGGTTATTCTGCACAACTTACATTGTATTCATTTTTATAGTTTAGCCGGATTTTTTCTACTAAAAAATGGTGGGCGGTATGTTAAAGTTTGTAAAAAAAATGCAGAGTTCAGCAGAAATAGAACTTATTCTATTAATATAATATTTTCGTTTTGTAATTGTATGGAATCAAAGTCCACGCGCTGGCTGCAACTCTCTTACAAACAAATCAGTAGTCGAGCTGGGTCTGTCCGAGAGACACACATTTTGTTACATGTAATAGCGACACAGCGCCATTGGTGAATATTTTTCATCATTAGTTTTTCATCTCGTTAAGAGAAAACGGATCGTTGCACCCTGTGAACGATTCTTGTGGGGCCCCATCACGGCTCCGCACTCAAGTGTCTCTCAAGAGATTTTTCCTCATACATCTACATACAAGATTCATAGCTACCAGCCATTCAGACTCAGAGCCAACAGCCGCTTCATCTATCACTGCACCATCGTCCATCACTTTCCGTTTTGTTGTGAATATTTATTTCATATTGGATTGAAGTATGTAAGTGCCATACTTTTATAATTAACAAATAAACTATTGTGTTTCTGAACGATTTTCAATTCAATTCAAATATAACAATTTTCCTGTTAGAGGGTTATTTAGCCAGCACCTCTCAATTGGTGGGAGCTCTCTCGGGCGTAATACTCTCCCGCGGAGCATATCGCAAACGGAGCATATAAATCAAACAAAATTTTAAGGTTTGGATGAAATTATCTAATTATAATAATAATACTGAAATAAAGTTGAAATTTTTAAATTAAACATTTCTTCCAATTTTTAAATAAATTTTATTTTTTCATTTCATAAGGGGATAGGCACTGCAACCTGAAAGATGTATTGTGCCCTCCGGAGCCTTCTCCAATGCACTGCCCGTCTCCGAACAGTGTTCTCTAGTTACAGCCATCACTGTCCATCGCCGGGCAGTGGTTCCTAGAAAAAGAAAATCTTAGGGCGCAAGCTGGATTCGAAGCCGGGATCTCCGAATTGCATTCCAGAGCACTACCACTGAGCTAATCCCTTCTCTTTAAAATCAATTTTACTCATTTGAGACGTAGTCATACATACATTTGAGATGTAGTTTATTTCTGATTTATTCTGCAGTAGTAGCAATAGTTAAAAATCAATTTCAATTTGCTATATATATAATAGTTTATTTAGTTTATTTATATAGTTTATTTTTAAAAAAATTGTATTTGAAAATTTATACGAGTATTTTATGTTGTTTTTTCTTTTTTTTCTGATTTGTATTAAAACCTTTGTACAGACCCTGGAGAAGGCAATAAATTTGCCGAGACGTCGGTTAAAGTTTAAAAAGAGTTTTTTTATGACCGAACGTCAACATTTATTTTACAACATCAATTTATTTTACTTTAATAAATTCATCAGGAAACATAATATAAATTTTGCTTAACTTTAACTAATGCTATACAACCTTTCTTAAGGTAATCTTCCCTTTTCAATGGACAACCTGTTCTAAATATTTATCGCAAAAGTAAATCCTTGTAAACTATTGTTCAGTTCCACTGTTGTAGGCAAGAGTGAGTGTCTGAATTGGAGAATATTGAGTGGCACTTTACTGTCTTCTCGAACACATAACTATTCCACTCTACCAATATAATATAAAACGTTTAGTGCTATAAATATTATATGATACAGTGGAAATGATGAACAGAAGGTGATGGTGCGTTTGGAAGGCTCTATCAGGTGGCTGGGGACTGTATGGAGGAAGACAAGCCGAGCTATTCAATGAATAGTGATTTCCCAGGTGAGGAGCCAGGCTTGAGGCCAGAGACAGAGATCTATATGGCCGGCGGCCACACACATGGTTCAATACTCCATCAGGCTATCTCGCTATCTCATCACCACACACATACAAAGCAAACACACACGCACACACACACACACACATATATATATATATGACATCACTCATGTCATACATCATAGTACAATGTGCTTTAATAAACAAACATTACTGTGTCTCTCTACGCTGCTGACTGGTCTGTAATGCACACTTTAATATGATTAACATTTCATTATGTTTGACAACGTTTCTAAAGTATTAGATCGGCAAAGAAGGCAGTTGCATAATGAAATCATTCTTTTATGCGAACAATGCAGTAAATAAATCAAATATGAACCAATTATTCTGAAAAAAAATTACAGAATTGTATACATACAAAAAAAACACACATTTAAAACCGGTGAAATCTTGTCAAATTTTAGAAATTGAATTTTTACCGCCAATACATGTTTCGAGAAAATAGCGGCTTCAACAGATTGCCCTCTATACGTATATGTGTGTTTTGTTCTTAATATAATGCAGTCTGTGTATTTGTATGTGTGTGTGCGCTCCTAGCTGTATAAATGTGTATGTATGTGTGTGACTATGAGTTATAAATGTGTATGTATGTGTGTGACTGTGAGTTATCACTTTATGTATGTGGTTTTGACTGTTGATTATAATGTGTATTATGTGTGTGACTGTGAGTGGGATCAATGTGTATGTATGTTGTAACTGTGGGAGGTGGGAGTTATAAATGTGTATGTATGTGTGTGACTATGAGTTATAAATGTGTATGTATGTGTGTGACCATGAGTTATAAATGTAAATCGAACAGCTCAAAGAGAAAAAAATCGCAATAAGTTCAAATATGATATTTGGTTAGGGTGTAACCAGCGGATTCGACAGGATATTCGAATCTCTCAACTAATTTAGATTTCTTGCATTTTTCTAACAAAAAATAAAAAAATGACCACAACGATTTTCTTTAAATATCGTTTGCATATTACATAATGCTGCACGTTTATTATTATTATTATATATTATAATTATATACATTATATCGCAGATGTAATTTCTCGAAAGGAACCACAAACTAATAATTATAATGAATGTTTGTTGTGGTGGTTGGTTCCGCAGAGCTGGAAAGCATCAGAGACATTTTCCGTGGTAGCCTGCTTCATTTTGTGGTCATCGACCGGTTTCGGGCGTTCGCCCATCTTCAGGATGCGTTTTTCAGACAGTGTGACAACACAGACTCGCACAGAGCAAACTTAGTTTCACACTAACTGAGACGTATTTTTAAAATACTAAACTCTTAAACTAGGTCAAGGGATGTGGCCAGTTGGGTGGGAAAACACGTGTTTGGGTTGTTAAAGGGCAAATTTTTTCTTACAGTGGACACAACAAGTGGGGGTCTAATCTTTAAACTCTGTTGTTAGAGGGAGATTTACTTTACAATTAACTAACCAAAATATAAAGAATATAAGAAATACACAAAATAAATTTAAATAAAATTAAACAACGGCTAAACTAACATTTAAAATTCATTCATTCGTTTGAAATTGAACGATTTTTTTTATAATTAAGTTTTTTCAGTTCCAAAGAATTAAGAAATTCCAGTCATTCTTTCACTTTTTCACTCAACCCTCACATCCTCGCAAGCATATATACCTAATTATGGTTTTTTATATAATTAAGTTTTTTATTATGCATCCCACAAACCATATAACATCATCACTCACATACATCATCCAAATACGCACTTTTTTTTATATATACATGTATATATAAACTAGTAAATTTATATATATATCTAGTAGATTTAAAACTAAACCTAAAATTAAAATCTATTTAAGAACTATTTGTTGCGTGTGTAATTGTGTTTCTGTTGCTATTGTGGGAAGAGTGTTCTGAATAATGGTTCACTGGCAAATTTTGTCTGTTTATTTAAGTTTTGTGTTTTGCGTTTATATATTTCGAGTTGTTCTACTATGTCAAGTCGTCGTCCTTTGTGGCCAGAGTGTATTAGCTTCATCGTGGTCGTTATGTCATCGGGTTTGTGTTTGTTAGTGTTTAGGTGATTGGCGTAATTTGAGTCAACTTTGTTGTATTTGTATGA
Source organism: Triatoma infestans (assembly GCA_011037195.1). NCBI lineage: Eukaryota > Metazoa > Arthropoda > Insecta > Hemiptera > Reduviidae > Triatoma > Triatoma infestans. The sequence continues at coordinate 19,459 of JAAEAF010000076.1, forward strand.
TATGATGTGTTCGGTAAATCGTTCCTTGATTTTTCTGCCGGTCTGCCTCACGTAAATGTTGTCACAGTCCGGGCATTTCAACTCGTAGACCCCACTGCTGTCATACACGTGAACTCGGTACGAGTGCGGAGTATGTTGCCTAATTTGTTGTTTGTTCGGAAGGATGTCTTAATGCCCAGTTTTTTGAAAAAATTTGTGAGTTTGTACGTGTGGCTTCCAATATATTTGAATGTGGCGAATTTGTCTGCTGTTTCTTTGTCAGTCCTATTTCGGTGGTGTGGTTTGTTTTTGAGGAGTTTATTAACGATGTTTGTATTGTACCCATTGTTTTCAGCTATTTTGTAGATTGTCTGCAATTCTTGTGCGTGGTTCGCGGGTGTGTATTTAAGTCTTATAAGTATATTTAAGTTCGTTAGGTGTCTAAGTGCAGCTAGTTTGTGTTGGGTGGGGTGGTTGGAATTGTGCGGTATGATAGCATCTGATGTAGTTGATTTTCTGTATATTCCGTATTCTAGTTTATGGTCGGTTCTTGTGAGTTTCATGTCTAAGAAGTTGAGGGTGTTGTTCGTTTCTTTTTCGAATGTGAATTTTATTTTCTTGTTTATGTTGTTAAGGTCATGTACTATTTTTCTACGTCTATGTCGTTTTGCAATATGAGGAATAAATCGTCTACGTATCGTGCATAAAACGTTACCCCGAACTCCTCTTTCAGTTTGGGTACGTACGTTTCCTCCATGTTTTGTATAAATATTTCTGATAGTATGGTCGACATCAGAAAAAAAAAAAAAAGAAAAAAAAAAGTGCGTATGTGGATGCGTGTATTTGGATGATGTATGTGAGTGATCAACAAACAATCCTTCCGAACAAACAACAAATTAGCCCTTTAACAACCCAAACACGTGTTTTCCCACATCCCTTGACCTAGTTTAAGAGTTTAGTATTTTAAAAATACGTCTCAGTTAGTGTGAAACTAAGTTTTGCTCTGTGTGAGTCTGTGTTGTCACACTGTCTAAAAAACGCATCCTGAAGATGGGCGAACGCCCGAAACCGGTCGATGACCACAAAATGAAGCAGGCTACCACGGAAAATGTCTCTGACGAATTATAATGAAGTTAATAAAAACATTCAAAATTACCAATTGATTCAGAAAAATAATTAAAGAATTGTTGTCGTCAAAATAAGTATTACGACTTTAAACATGTGAATTACTGAGCTATGTAAATTCTTGATCGTAACTCAACTCTTAAATCTTATCTATGTATATTTATAAATATTTATATAAAAAAAAATCATCTAATGGAAATCCCCGGAGATTTTAGTCCATGTTTTAGCAGCGCACCACCTGGAAAACTAAGTTTTCTAAAGTGCTGAAGATTTACATATAATACCCACTCTTCTGTACTGCCATCAAGTCCCTTGTCCCACCATTTTAAGTTAAAATATTAAACATGGCAGTTTACTTGAAGCGCAAATATAAACTACTTTCTCCATCACGAACTAGTCTACTTTCCATTATGAAGTATTTGGACTTTAATATCATTTTATAAGTTTTGGAAAATGTAAATAATTTTAATATATTATAGTTATTGGCCACTTAACAGATTTTAAAATACAACATATTAACTTTGAGCCTATTATCGAAGCAATCTAGTGTGAAATTCTCTCATCAAATTAACTTCAGTTAACGTTTACATATTTTAGAAAGAGGCGAAACGTTGCAACTTCCCTAATATTCCCTGAGAAGAGGCGAAACGTTACAACTTCCCTAATATTCCCTGAGAAAATCAATTTTCTCGGAAAAAATATTACAATAATATGATGTGAAGTACTCACACCACTTTCTTTTACTAAAATGCAACGGTTACAAGTTTGTGCTGGATATAAAAATGGTGATGAAGATTTTAATTGTGTACTTATGTGGAGCGCTCTGTGTCAAAACTAAGAAGGCTTGTGTAAATTTAAACTAACTGACGGACCCGCAATACTCTTCTGAACTCGATATTTTCAAATAAATGTTTTAAATAGAAGAGACACATTTCTATCTCTGCAGCAAGCATTACAAGATTAAAGAAAATGTTTGTAACCGTTTCTGAGAAAACTCACAAAAATTTCAAAAACCTATTTGATAAAATCACTTCCGGTCAATCGATTTTCTTCAAATTTGGAATTTTATCAATGCTTCTAATGTGTATTAATATTATGTAGGAGGTATTACCATCTATTATACTAAAGTGGTACTTTCGAGGGAAGCATAACGCTACTATTCCTCCAAAACTCCCAATAATCAATTTGCCGGGAAAATGTTTCAAATGGTAATCGAAAATGTTTCAAATGTGTAGATAGAAACCGTTGGAGCCGGTTTCGAGAAAATCACGAAAAACTGAAAAAACATTTAGTAAAGTCTTACTGTCTGTTAATGGATTTTGCCGGAAGTCTTCGTATCTAAATGCTTAAACGAAATACCAAGTTTGAGCTTCCTGCGACTTTTCGATATTCTGTAACGCAACACACACACAATATATATATATATATATACATACATACGAGTATATATAGACCATTCGCTAAAAACATTTTTAAGGAACCTCAAAACATGTTTATCAGTTCGAAAACTTATTTTCGAAAATCTGGCACAATCGCAATACTTACTTAAGAGTAAAAGAAAGTAAAAAAAACAAGTGATAAATCAAAACATGCGTGCAGCAGCAGACCGATTAATAAGATTCGTCAGAAACTAGTTCAACAGTTGAAACAACGAATCGGACGAGAGTACTTTTGCCAACTAATACAGGAAGGAGCCGTGTCAGAACGTTCAATAAAAGTTGGCGAGATTGTTATCGTGGGTGATGATCAACATAAACGAATAATGTGGCCAATGGGAATTGTAGTTTAAGGCCATCCCGGAAGAGACGGCATTAAACAAATAAGTACCTAGCACAAAAATTGACAAAACACACAGTTCATTCTTTTTTTTATACAAAATATAAAACCAGCCGCTTTTTTTACATATGGTTTAAATACTATTTCCCCGTCATTTAACCATAATATATGACAACTCCAAAAATCAAACATAAAATGTTGCATTGAAAATAATATAATGAACGGCCATATTTAAGCTATACAATAATTAATTTTTTTCTAAAAAACATCTTTTTCATATCAGACACCTCAAAAATCACATACTTCCGTGAGAGCTCATTTTCGAAAATAAATATGAATCAATTCTTATTTTCTCTTACAGCAATTAAGAGAAGTAAAACTTCAATATGTCAAATTCAGAAAACGTTTTTTATAAATTCCGGGAGCTTCAATTTTTATTTTATTGAGTAATCTTAAGAGTATGAAAAAACAAATGAAAGTATATTCCTTAAGGGGATTCACAAAGAATTGAAGGAAAGAGAGAAACTAGGCGGGTGCACACTTAATGAAAATTTGGTCTCAACCTGGGACGTCAATTATTCAGAGCGGCTACGTTTAAACCAACAGTTCGGAGAGAGAAAACTCTTTCAAAATTTAATTATGTCTTAATCAAATACTTTATCACCAAATTACTAATTTTTTATAAGTTGAGTGACTGTGAGTGACGAAAATACGATTTATACTGACAGAATGGATTGTTTAAGGACCTGTAGTTTGCACTGCTGGATGGTGTTCAATGCGCACATGGTTAACAATTATAGATTTATGAAATAATTGTTTGTAAATCAATAAAAATCTGAATAAAGTAACGAAACCTAAAACAAAGTACGTAGAATAGTAGGCGTAATCTTTTACCTCTGTTAACATTACAAGATATCTGAAATTGGATTCTGATTTGAAATTCATGTTTCAAGATTGCTTGGAAGGAAAACGTGCCAGTTTGAAGAAACTCTTTACATGTTTTTGAGAGAAATCGCTAAAATATCAGTTAAACCATTCAGGGGAAGCATTTTCATCAAACTTGCAATTCAGTAATGTTTTTAATGTATTGTGGCAAGCTGGCCAAATAAATTAATAAGCATATGGAAAAACTACACATGGGTAGTTTAAATAATAAAATAACAAAGACTTGAGTGACAAAAATACGATTTGGAGGGTTGAACCTGTTTTTGATATATGTGTGAGTATTGTTTCTGTTTAAGATCTGAGTCGTAGAAACTTAAGTTAAATTGTGGAATTTGGTGATTTATAATAAAGGAGTGGTAGCGGTCACCTGGTATTTTTAGACTAATTAGGAAGTATTATTAGTCCTAGACGTGTTGTAGGCCCACAGCCCGGCTAGCACCCATCAGTATTAAATTTTAATCTTGTACCTTGTAATGGAACCACACTTCAGAGAAAAGTGCAGCTACACTGTCAAAATCAAGTTTTCCTAAAAACATTTTAAATAAATATAAAAGAGCGTTTATAGAAAATCGTAGCAGCTGATTTTGAGAAAAATTGCAAAACTGAAGAAAAAAAAAATATTGAGATAAGTCGTATTTTCCATTAAGGGATTCCGAGTGAATATTTCTGGAATATCAGGTCTCACACAACTCATCAAATACGTTTTTCCTGATGAAAAGGTATTTCGGTGAAATTTTAGCAACATTACAGCATAATTACAATACTTAGTTCCTTGTATAGGAGTAAAACAAAGTTAAAGGTTTTTGAAATTTACTTTGTGTGTTTGGGGAATGGTTATTCAAATGGGAAGACCGGATAACTCAAAATCGAAATAATCAGCAAGTTCAAGTCTAAGCTCTGTGTGAGAATACTCTTTGTAATAACAAAGCGAAACCATGTTTTCCATTATAACTGGATTAAGAGTGGTACAAGTCGTACATTAAGAAAGTTGCAATAAGTAGAAGCGGCTTGTTCATTATTACATTCCTTAAAACAAGAGAACAGAATTAAATGATTTTTAGAACATTAGTAAATGATTTTTAGAACTTTAGTAAATGATTTTTAGAACTTTAGTAAATGATTTTTTGAACTTTAGTAAATGATTTTTAAAACTTTAGTAAATGATTTTTAGAACTTTAGTAAATGATTTTTAAAACTTTAATAAATAATTTTTAGAACTTTAGTAAATGATTTTTAGAACATTAGTAAATGATTTTTAGAACTTTAGTAAATGATTTTTAGAACATTCGTAAATGATTTTTGAACTTAGTAAATTATTTTTAGAACATAGAAATGATTTTGAGAACTTTAGTAAATGTTTTAGAACATTAGTAAATGATTTTTAGAACTTTAGTAAATGATTTTTAGAACTTGTAATGATTTTTTGAACCTGAACTTTAGTAATGACTTTTATAACATTAGTAAATGATTTTTAGAACATTAGTAAATGATTTTTAGAACTTTAGTAAATGATTTTTAGAACATTAGTAAATGATTTTTAGAACTTTAGTAAATGATTTTTAGAACATTAGTAAATGATTTTTAGAACTTTAGTAAATGATTTTTAGAACATTAGTAAATGATTTTTAGAACATTAGTAAATGATTTTTAGAACTTTAGTAAATGATTTTTAGAACATTAGTAAATGATTTTTAGAACTTTATTAAATGATTTTTAGAACATTAGTAAATGATTTTTAGAACTTTAGTAAATGATTTTTAGAACATTAGTAAATGATTTTTAGAACTTTAGTAAATGATTTTTAGAACTTTAGTAAATGATTTTTAGAACTTTAATAAATGATTTTTAGAACTTTAGTAAATGATTTTTAGAACATTAGTAAATGATTTTTAGAACTTTAGTAAATGATTTTTAGAACATTAGTAAATGATTTTTAGAACATTAGTAAATGATTTTTAGAACTTTAGTAAATGATTTTTAGAACATTAGTAAATGATTTTTAGAACTTTAGTAAATGATTTTTAGAACATTAGTAAATGATTTTTAGAACTTTAGTAAATGATTTTTAGAACTTTAGTAAATGATTTTTAAAACTTTAATAAATGATTTTTAAAACTTTAATAAATAATTTTTAGAACTTTAGTAAATGATTTTTTCCTCAAAAACATTTCTTCACAAATGACGAATTTTTATATTCATTACCTATAGTTACCGAGAGTGTGCAGCAGTCTGACTTTGTGTAATATCTGACGGTTTATGAAGACATCCTGAAGATGGGTGAACACCGGAAACCGGAAACCTGACCGCTGAATGAAGCGAGATGGTACGGAGCCAATATTTCAGACATTTCCAACCACCAAGTTAATCAATTTTGTTTGGAAAAATTATTTGAGGAATAGTTATCTCCTGGTGGACCTGTCATACATTCCAAACAGTCACTTAATTGTTCCATCTAACATATGCAAAAGAGAATATGTAATGGTTCAAATTCCAAATTAAAAAAAAATTAGTCTCTATTTTGGACAGTAATTCAGTAATTTAGTTGGTGAAAATGCTGCGGATGTTTTATGCTATTAGAGGAAATATTATAATTTGATCAAATTAACAAAAATGTGTATTCGTCGGTAATGCGTTTGCTGGTTCCTACACAATACGAAAGATATGTCTTTAGCTAATGGTCTGTGAATGTGGAAGTTGTAGCCTCCCTTTATTTGACACATCTATCCAAGAGAATTGATTCCTGCGGGACTGCCAGAGATGGAGACGTCGAATTTCCCTTTGGACAATGCCATTTCAGTGAAATTTACAATTTCATCATCAGTATTACTATTAATTAAACTTTTAGTAAAAATTCCAAATTCTGTTTGGAAATATTTATCAATTAGAACAGAGAATTGTAATAAGAAAGGGATCTTATGCGGTTTCCATAGAAACATCTACATTCCACAGAAATAGCCCAGTCCGGAATTTATTAAGTAATATTGAGAGAAGTGGATAATATTAATTAAGAATAGATTAGAGCCAAAATGAATGTAAATATTGGCACACACAAATAAATTAGAAAAATTTATAAATGAAGCATTAAATTAATTAATTAGAGCAACATAATTAGAATAAAAATAGAAAGAGTTTTATAAAAATATAAAAACTGGAAAGTTTATAATAATTAACGTAGGGACGACATTATTGACATTTTTTTTACTTTATGTTTGAAATGTTTTGGCCTCTCGTTTGATACTTGAGCAAAGTTTTAATTGACCAGCATTTCCCCTTAATGGAGTAACAACGTCATGCCCTAATCTGCTCCTCTTTAGGAAATCTCATAATCTACGCAAAAGTAGTTATCTACGAGTCACCCCTTCACATTAAACATTAGCAAAATGATCCTTTTTAACTTTTCAGAATTAACTTAATATGTATTTTCTTTACAAAAACGTTGCGGTAATTTATTCGAATATAGCCAATTTTATCTACTTTTTACTTTCTCTTACACTTTGCCTTAAAAGTAAGTATTGCGATAGTAGCAAATATTTGAAATAGTGTTTTCATCTGAATACGTAAAAAATATTTTAATGTAAGTTCTGTGAATATGTGAACACAATATCTCAGAACAAAAGGGCACTTCTCAGAAAGCTCGAACTCGGTATTCTTGGTATCATCACTTCTGAAATGAAGGGTTCGATCCAAATCCGGCTGCTGGAAGTGCGAGTTTCCTAATCTTTGTTCCACTTACTTTTCCGCTTTTCTCGGAAAATATTACAATTTGTTTTTAAACTACACACAAAAGCTTATTTCTTTCTTTTAACATTTATTTTTGGAAGCATTTTGGAAAGCTGCGATGTTAAACTTTTCTCTGAAGTCCAGGGGTGGCCTCTAATACATCACTAGGCAGTATAGTGGAATAGTTGAATTGTCAACAAATTTGGAGAACCTATCAATCAAGCAGAATCAAAAGATTGGTAATCAATAAATAGGTGGACTAATCTGAGCTTCCAAAACTGCCCAAAGTTTAGGCTCTGTGAGTGAAAAACCCTGAGCAATACTGATTCTATTCAAAGCAGAAAAGAAGTTACTTTCCTTCTATTTGTCCACTGTTTGAGTTATGAATTTAAATAAGGACTCAAATTGATTCTTAATTTATTATCTCTCAAAATCAACAACACTAACGCTAAAACAAGTATCTACAGTCTTTTCAAGTTTAGAAATGTAAAAATTAACTAAGCACAGAATATACGCCACTGAAGATGGATTTCGTCCCGAAACGTCTAGGGAAAACTATAAAGATTTTTATATGGAATCCTGGCCCCCAGGAAACAACAAAAGACGAAACTAAGAATTATAAGGTAGTGTCTACAATAGGATGGAAGACAAATAAATAAAGACAAAAAACTTTTGTTTTAAATTAGTCGCCACGATGGGGTTTTATTTATTATTTATTAACAAACTTAATTTGGGTGACTTTGGTTCCGGAGATAACATTCGTTCCCAACTCAAATAAATATCAATAAAAATATCAACAATTAACGATAAATGCCACAACGATAATTTTGGTTGAAAATTAAAAGTTGGCAATTAAAATTAAAAGTAAACAAAGAGATAAATGAAAACATAATAACATAAAATAAATGAAGATAAACGGTAGTAATAATAATAATAATAACCATAAAAATATAATAAGTGAATAATATAATATTTAATATAAAATAAAATAAATAAAAATATCTTGCTACATAGAGCTCTGTCTCCACTTTCCAACGAGGTCAATAATTATATTACCTAAACAAATTACAAAATGTTGAATCCGCTGGACTGTAAATTATCAGAGATTTTTTCCGTGATAGCCTGCTTCATATTGTGATCACCGATCGGTTTCGGACGTTCACCCAGCATCAAGATATCTTAATCTGTGCAATTACGAGTACTCAGACTTGCACAGAACAAAATCAATTTACACACATAGTGATTTTGCTCTATACATGTCTATTCACACTGTTTATCAAGACATCTTGGGCGACATCTAAAAAACGGTCCATGACCTCAAAATGAAGCAGGCTATCACGGAAAAAATCAAGATTTTTACGAAATGATATTAATTAAAACGTGTACATAGTAATATACTTAACAATGTTATTTATTCACATCATCTTTTAGGTTTCCGCGGCCATTTTCATGAAAAATACTTGAGTATCCGGGTTGAGACCGTGTCGGTAGTTCGCTAGAAATCGACGTTTCGCCCATATTACAATAAGCTTCTTCAGTTTCTTGAGAAGCTTCTCTTCCAAAGTTCATTACTCCATTAGCTTTCA
>JAAEAF010000077.1:0-66058 GCA_011037195.1 Triatoma infestans
TCCCCCGTAGGGGGAAGTGGACTAGCCACTTCTTCAGGGATCTAGGCGTCCCTGCGGGTTTCCCAGCCTAACAACACTACAATACGCTCATACTGACATCCTTAACACTACACACTACACATAGGACCTGCAGAGGTAGTTGTTGTGTGCAGCTACTTGGGTTCAGCGCACCCACAGGTAAACTTGAGCTCCCCACCACACACATTCACTCACACCTGAACACTCGACACTTTACAGACGACCACACACACTGCATGAACAAGGACACGCACTCGTTGAGAGCTCGGAGTATAAATATCTCTCCCTCGTGCTTGCCGGCACGAGGCTTTGGGGCTAGGGTGGAAAAGGGGATCCTGGGCATTGAGGGAGACGACGACCTGCGGGCGTCCGATCCCAACACATGTCTTCTTTGGCCTCGGCTTCACCCGAGAGCTCTACCTGGGGGATAGCCCGACTCCAGGAAGGCTAGGGAATTCCGCCTCAGGCGGGTTCCTAGGGTTAGGAAGGGGACCACGGGGGCACGGGTCGGTATCTCGATATCGGAACGCTGCCTTCCGTGGCACTGGACTATGTCGTATGTGATGGCCCACCCGGAGAGTAACCGGGTCCATTTTGAGCGTCCGCGGAGGCGGGGTCACGCATATTGATGAAAACTAAATTTTGTTATGGATAAACAAAATTTTTCTTCAGGGCAATGCCCATCAAGTAACCCTCTCCCTTCAACATCCCAAACCCTCCAACAACCATCTCCCAACCATCCTATATTACCTATTACTTCCCATCAACTCTCACCCACTCCATATCCCAAATCCCCCAATGGACTACTTAATTCAATGGCTACTGACTTTGGCGAGAATAAGGACACTATTCAGGCAATGGCTGAAGAAACAGCCAAGGTTGCAATAACGCCGCAACCTTACGAACCCTCTTCCCCGCCGAGGAAGAAAGCTAGGGGAGGCAACTTAGGAAAGAAGAAAGAGACAATTCCTTTCTTGGATTAGAGGAAGACAACTGGCCCCGATTCTATATAATAAAAAAGAAAGATGGAAACTTTACAACTAGTTGCTCATTTATGTTGAGCACTTTAATTAAAAGTAGTATCGGAAAAACTAGAAGTGTGAAGAAACTTGGTGACGGGACAATTTGCATTGAGGCTGCAATCCCTAACCAAGCAACTGCTATTCTGGCACTTAATAAACTAGGAGAATTTGAAGTAGAGGTAACTCCCCACAAGAGATTAAACTCTTCACAGGGAGTGATTACCTGTAGGGATTTTTTGAACAGCACGCTTGATGATATTAAGGCAGGGTTGACGTCAGAAGGTGTTATCGACGCCAGAAGAATTAAGAAGAAGCAAGGTGAAAATTTAGTGGACACTGCTTCACTAGTGCTGACATTTAACAAGCCGAAACCACCATCCATAATCGAAGCTGCCTTTTACAAATTAAAAGTCTGCCCGTATGTGCCATCGCCCATGCGATGTTTTAAATGCCAGCGTTTTGGTCATACGTCGCAAAGATGCAAGGCAATTGAGAAGTTGTGTGTATGCGGAAAAATATCTCATGATGGAGAATGTACCCCACCCTTACATGTGTAAACTGTGGTGGCGAGCATAGTGCAATGTCAAATGGGTGTCAGTATTGCAAAAAGAGAAAGAGATCCAGAAGATTAAAACGCTTCATCAACTGTCCTATCCTGAGGCTAGGACAATAGTTGAAAGCCAATATTTTGCAACACCTGCAACATCTTTTGCCTCAAAACTGAAAACTCCAATATTGCAATTCGGAGCGGGCTTATCCCCAGCCTTAAGGGGAAATTTAGATTATAAGGTGGGAGTTAACCCACCATCTTCAAACACTGCCTCCATGGAGGCACCGCCAACCGCAAAGTTGGCAACAAAAAACCCCACAAGTGGTGGGGAATTAAAAAACACGGTGGGTTTAATCCCACCAAAAACAATTCCCTCTTCGGAGGAGAGCTGGCAGCTTGTTCCACCATCACGCCGCTCCCCGAGGAGGAAAAGTCAAAAGAAACTGCCTCAGCCCTCAAAGGTGCAAGGCAGTAAACTCAATAAGCCAAGTGGAAGCCCTCGGGCATCCACTTCCACTTATAACTTACGTCCCCTGCGCCGCCAGTGGCAAATGTTGGGGACGGACTTAGAAGCCTCTGAGTCTGAAGGTGGTGATATCTCGGATCGCCCCTCGACTCATAAGCGTAAAGAGCGGCCGAAAAGAAAACTTGTAAAGAATGCTACGGATTAAGTATTTACTTATGTACATCATATCATACGTTTGTTACCAACTGTTTAAAAATTTATTTTTATGTCTAGTCTTACATATTATAATCATAATTATTACCTTTTTATGAACTCCATCCACCGTATATTATCTGACTGTGTCGCAAATAATTTTATTTGGAAATGTCTTAGCATTGTAGTCGGACATACAGGGAAAAACGTAAATCTTCCTTTTCAATCCTTGTTGAAAAGTAATTCTGCCAGAAGTGGTCACTATGTACTAATTATATGACTGAATCCATTATCCAATGGAATATGCGGGGTTTTATGAACAATATTGAAGGCCTACGTCGACTGATTGCGGAATTTCGACCATTTGGCATGTGTCTCCAGGAGACTAAATTACGTCCAGGTCATTCCGCTCGGATCCCTGGATATAACATACATGGAAAGGAGGTACAACCCGCAGTAGGTGGAAGAGCGCACGGTGGCGTGGCTGTCTGTGTTAGGGCAAATATCCGCTGCAGACGGCTACCTCTTCAAACTAATTTGCAAGCTGTAGCAGTGCGTTTAGAGACTCCGATACAGATCACTTTAGTAAGCATTTACCTGCCTGATTCTTCGTGGCGTAGAAGTGATGTGGACAACCTGCTCACACAGCTGCCTGCACCAATATTATTGATGGGAGACTTCAACTCCCATAATATGTGGTGGGGATCAGCTAAGACTGATGCTCGAGGCAGGACGGTTGAAGATATCATTGAAAATGCAAATTTATCTCTCCTCAATAGCGGAGCCAGCACTCATTTTAACGCGCACTCGGGTACTTTTAGCGCAATTGACCTGAGTGTAGCAACAAGCACATTAGCCGCCCGCCTGCAATGGACTACTGCCGATGAATTGTTCCATAGTGACCACTTCCCAATAATAGTGAAGAGTCCCATCTATAGATCAGAATTTAGAGTTCCTAAGAAATTTGACATTAAAAGGGCGAACTGGCCTGCTTTTTCTGTCAGGATAGATGTGCCCCCATTTACAGGAGATACCACAATTGATGCTGCCATGTTTGGACAGGCGTTAATAAAAGCAACTGAGGGTACTATACCGAAAGTAGGCGGAAGAATCTCAAGACCACCAGTTCTTTGGTGGAACGCAGAATGTAAAGTTGCAAACGCTGCAAAGAAGCGGGCCTTTAACAGACTCAAGAGATATCCTACAGCTGAAAATTTGATTACTTTCAAAATATTAAGGGCCAGAGAAAGATTTGCTATAAAGAAAGCAAAAAAGGAAACCCTCGCCTCCTACGTGTCGGGAATTGCAACGACAACAACACTAAAGGAGGTGTGGAATAGAGTAAAAGCCCTCTCAGGTTGGCGAAATAATCCTTCTATCCCCACCATCCTGACAAATAACATTATAATTACAGAGCCACAAGACGAATGCCTTGGTAGATACTTTTTCCAGGTATCAAGCACCCAGGCTTATTCGGCTGAATTCATACAACACAAAGCTGAGATCGAGCTCCAGCCATTAGATTTTAATACCGCTACTAATGAAATATATAATTCTCCGCTAACCATGCAAGAACTCGAAAAGGTACTAATGCAAGCTATGGATACGGCACCCGTTGCGGATGGCATCCCATATGCAATACTAAGAAATCTAAGTATAGGTAACAAAAAGTGCCTGCTCAACCTTTACAATTCCATAAGAGATACAGGGCAATACCCTGACGGTTGGCGAGAATCGCTTATTATTGCGATTCCTAAAGAAGGGAAAGACCCCAGTGAACCCTCAAGCTATAGGCCTATATCACTGACCTCCTGCTTGAGTAAAGTCCTCGAAGCTATAGTAAACTACAGGTTAGTTTATGTTCTTGAAACCAGGGGACTCTACAGCCAGTTTCAAGCAGGATTCCGCAGACATCGCTCTACATTGGACCCGATGAGCCGCTTAGAAGCTTATGTTCAAAACGCTTTTTTGCATAGACAACATGTACTGGCCGTGTTTTTCGATATTGAAAAAGCTTACGATACTACGTGGAGGTATGCGATTCTGCGGAAATGCCATGAGTGGGGTTTAAGAGGCAAGCTGCCAATGTTCCTCCAGGGTTTTCTGGAATCAAGGAGGTTCCGAGTACGTTGGGGGTCTGTCTTATCAAATCCTTATAATTTAGAAAACGGGATACCTCAGGGCTCAGTTTTAAGTGTCACCTTGTTCCTAGTGGCGATTAATTGTTTAGCGGAAATTGTGGAGGAACCCTTACAAGTTTCTTTATATGTTGACGACCTCGCTATCTATCTGTCAGGAGAGAATCTGATTGAGGTCGGGGTTACTCTACAACAGACTGTAAACAAAGTGGCTACAGAGGCGGCAAGAAATGGACTCAAATTCTCGAGACAAAAAACAGTGTGTCTTCATTTCTGTCGACTAAGGCACGATCATAGACCACCTACCTTATATTTGGAAGATACTCCGATACAATACAAAGAAAGTGTACGTTTTCTGGGTCTAATATTTGATTCTAAATTAAACTGGCAGGAGCATCTTAAATCTACCTATATTAAGGCAAAAAGAACCTTAGACATTCTAAAATTCTTGAGAAGCTATAAGTGGGGAATGGAGCGAGAAATTATGAAGCGCATATTCATTTGTCTTACCTGCTCCAAATTAGACTATGGATGTCAAATTTATAGTTCCGCACGGAAGTCTCGTTTAAAGATGTTAGATAAAGTCTATAATGAGGGCATTAGGTTAACTACAGGCGCTTTTCGTACAAGCCCTCTTGAGAGCCTTTATGTGGAGTCGGAGATAATGCCACCTCGACTTAGAAGAGAACAGTTGACTCTGACTTACTATGCCGGAATATGGGGGAAGCCAAGTCAGCCTCTCTTCCAAACCATATTTGAAAACCCCAATGACGAACAATTTCGCCAACAAAGAACACGGACGCGGCCTCTTGGCGTCAGAGCCAAGATTATATTAGAAGAGGAGGGGATGGAAATTGGTCCAGTGGAGCCCTGGGGCTTTGGCTCGGTTCCTCCTTGGACAATGAAACCTGCTTACGTTCGATTGGATTTGTCAGTACATAAGAAAGAAAATACCCTTCCCGTCGTCTACAGACAGAAACTCTTAGAAATTTTCAATTTCTACAACGACTACCGTCCACTTTTTACAGATGGATCAAAAATGGACGACGGAGTAGGATGTGCGGTCTATACTGAAGGAAATAGTGATACCTGGACACTCCCCAAACATGCTACAGTATACACTGCTGAAATGTTTGCAATCTGGCAGGCCTTAAAAATGACAATTGATAGGGAATACCCTAAGGTGTTGGTGTTGACGGACTCCCTAAGCACACTGAAGGCTCTCAAAGACAACTTCTCGAACGATCCTATGATTATTCATATCCATGAGATACTGCATCATTTGCATTTACGCGGACAAGGGGTGATTTTTGTTTGGGTACCAGGCCATATAGGAGTGTCTGGAAATGAAAGAGCCGACCAAGCGGCCAAACGTGCCGCCTCCTCAACGATAGATTTCAACACTCCTGTTCGACCTTCTGACATGAAAATATTTATGAAAGTGACTATGACTAAAAAATGGCAAATCCAATGGGACCATCTAAATGAAAAATTGAAAGAACTGAAACCATATGTACGAACTGGATCGATGGAGAACTTCTCGCGACGGGAGTCAGTTATTCTTACGCGCCTTAGAATTGGGCATACACGTGTGACACATGGATATCTTCTGGTGAATGGTAGCAGACCAAAATGCCCATTATGCAGAGATAGGTTGACAGTGGCACACGTGCTAGAAGAGTGCCAGGCACTGCGAATGCAAAGGCAAATAGCAGGCCTGCCACACGACTTGCGTGCAATATTAGAAGAGGGTTCTCCTTATATTAGAGGGCTATTTGCTTTCCTGAAAAATATTAATTTGTATGATAAGATTTAAGTAAAGTTTAGGTTAAGGTTTAGGTTAGGCTCTATTGATGGGGAGCGGAATATCAAGTACTCTCCCCAAGTGTGAATGAGTTATGTATGTATTTGTTGATATGAAAGTATTTATTAGCGAGAAAGTATTTATTAGTGCGAGTGTATTTATTAGCGCGAATGTTTGTATGAATGCTTTTAGAATAGTTATTTTTAGAATGTTATATAATTTTATTGAAGTACTTCATTGTTTATTATTATATATATCAGAATTAGAGAAAACATTAAAGGGCCAAGGAAATTTATAAATTACTTTCCCTATGATGCAAATAGCCCTACCTTATGGCAAATTAATGTGCAAATTTTAACTATATATGACAGTCTGTTGATGGTGCTAAAGTTAAAAATAGAAAATCTTTAAATATTACTTATTGTTAATCTATTTTAAATATTCTTCATACTATTGCTTTATTGTACATAAATGTATAAATATGAATATAGGGGGCGGAAATATATCTATAATATATAAAAGCTGTAGTGGATGTAATACGTTCCCAATTCTGTTTCTAGTGGCCTAACAGGATGGCGCTAATCCTTTTTAACTGACTCCCCCCTGTCGGCAAGTACGATGGTCAAGAGGGGAAGACAGTACAGGAATGAACCCTTACCTCCCCCGCTCCATCCGCCTTTGAAATAAAGACGTTGTCTTGGATGCCGGGAACATATAAGGCGAGCGCCATCCCAGCTCTAGTGGAAAATAGTTGTTGTAGAAAAAGATGAGGGGCGCTAATAACCAAGAAGTTGATGCGCCGAAAGGGGAAAAAAAAAATAGGGTTTGTAGTTCTAGGAATGTCAAAGGGTATTTGATTCTACAAAATAATAAAAATATATTATGAGCCGACAACTAAACATCTTACAGTGGAACGCAAGATCGACTGTAATAAATAAAGGGAGCCTAGAGATATTTAAAGAATGAGAACATAAATGTGGCCCTAATAAGTGAGACTTGATTTAAACCGAACATGGAAATAAATTTTTCTGGCTATCATATAATTAGGAAAGACCACCACGATGCGTGCGCTATTTTAGTGAGCAATAGAATACCTTTTAAGCAAATCAAGAATTTACATAATATAAAAGGGCTTAAAGTAATATCTTATACTTATAATAGTATCTTATACTTGGAAAATGTATGTATTCTTGAATTTGCATGTACATTTTTCATTTCCATTTATACTGCCTGAATGAGGAAAACATGTCTCTACTTGTAAGCAGTTTCGTTTATTTCTATCTTTAGTTCTTCTGGTTTAATTAATCTTTTTTATAATTTTTATTTAAATCATTGACTGAAAAACCTGGCGCCCAACTACCGGAAGATCTGGAACCCAATAAAATCTCTAAATAACCGGAAATTGTTAATAAGTGGCCAACCAACGGGAGGACTGATAATAAATTTTTGTAGATATTAAATGAGGCATGTACATGAATATTAGTATGTACTTGAAAGAGTTCAAAAAAAAATAATTTAATAATAATTCATTAATTTAATATTTATTCATTAAATTGACATGTATAATACATCACTAAAACGTATTACGATTTATTAAGAAAATTTAGTTGATATAAATTTACCTCTATTACCTCGTTACCTCTATTCTTGATTTTATTAGAAATTGTTAAAATTTGTAAAACATTAACCAAAAAAAAAAAAGTACGCTAGTTATCAGAGTACGTATGTGAGTTCACATGATAGGTGTAGTTATTGAAAACATCGTATTGTTTACTATTAACTTTTATGAGATTCTCGTAAATCTCTCTTTCTTCAAACAAGAAAATAACTGCAATTTACTTTTAAAATTTAGTAGCATTAAATTTTTATACAATTTAATTTTAATAAGTTAAAATAAAATACTTTTTCTTACCATTTAATAAATGATATTTAACTATTTCTTCTCTTTCTTTCTTTAATATCGTTAATTATAATTTCATCTTGTTTGAATAACTACACTATAAGTTTTATAAAACTATTCTTTAAAAATTTTTCTTTTGATGATTTTTTGTACCTAACTGTTTATATAAATTACTTAGATATCTATTTACTTTTTTGTGCAGTGGAAATTACGCAACTTAATTACAAGTATTAGATTTTATTTCATAAGTTATATTTATTTTTCTTTCTCTATCACGTACAATTTTATTTGTACTTTATATACATACAGAAATTACAATTTATTTTCTGTTGCTAAAATTTCAAATCAGGATTGCTTAATTTTCATTCTCTTATTATTTATTTATTATTTCATCTCTTTGCGAGATATTACTTTATAATATTTATTGATTACTATCTGTAATTTATTTTCTGTTTTCTTTTCTTTTAATAATTTCAAAGGTATTCTGTCTGATTGTTTGATATATCTATTTTAGTTTTTCTACATACTGGAATTGCATAAGCTCCCCAATAATTTTAAAATTTATTATACGGCATAGAAACTATTCCACGATCTACCGCCTAAACTTCAATGGATATATGAATTAAATAAAGTGGAAATATTACAGAGATATTCATTCCCAACTGAAGGAAATGTTTCGAGTCTCAGAGAAGGTCTGAGGAATTTCTTTTTAAATAGACCAGTGTTTTGGACGGTCTCTTCAGACGTAGACATGACAAAAGAAGACAAGGGGATAATATCCGTTTAATTCACCAACTAAAATAGTATCTGTTCATGCTTCAGCGCCTGCCCATTCTGATTCTCGATTTTTCTTAGAATCTAATTCATTAAACTTAACTTTTCTGGCTTCAGTGGATACTGGTGCAGCCCAATCGTACCTCAACGCGGCTACTGCGTATCGTCTTGAACAATTAAGTACACTTATCTCAGCAGTGCGGCCTTACCCAGTTAGTATGGCAAATGGGATTAGGGAAACCGTTACCTCTACCACTACCTTATCGGTAACCCTTAAGGAAAGAATTGTTAATGGGCGCTTTGGAATATTACCTTCACTTCCGATACCTTCTATCCTGGGTATCGATTCACTGCAGCCATAGACATAGTACTTGATCTGGCTGGCATGCAGTGGTACTTCAAACATATGCCTAACTTTACCTATCCCTTCCAACAGCTACGTTTGACATGATCGATGACAATGGTCTAGCGGGACTCTGCTGGCTTACCACTAAAGAGGAAGCTCACCTCGATTATCTGTTGGAAACGGAATTAAAAGTAAAACAAAATAAATCGTCCGGAATAACTACGTTAATCGAACATGTCATGAATGTCGCCGACCATCCTCCAATCAAGCAAAGAGCGTATCAGGACTCACCGAAAATTCAAGAAATTATCAATTCAGAAATAGACCGCATGCTTGAAAATGATATCATAGAACCTTCAGATAGACCACGGTCTAGTCTAATCGTAATGGTAAAGAAGCCCAATGGGAACGATCTATTTTGTGTGGACTACCGCCGTGTGACAAAATAACGAAAACAGATAACTATCCCCATCCTCTGATAAATTCAATCCTTGACCAACTTAAATCCTGCCAATATCTAAGTAACTTAGACTTGGCACATGCCTACCACCAAATACCTCTCTCTGTACCTAGCCAGGAAATAACTGCCTTTATTGCCTTAGGGTTTATACCAATTTAAGAAGATGCCGTAAGGTCTCTGCGGAGCTCCAGCAACATTTCAAAGATTGTTAGATTCCCTTATTGGTCCCGACCTTTCCCCCCAGTATTTGCCTACTTGGCATTATCATCGCCACTAAGGATTTCCCGACTCATCTGCAATACCTTCGGGAGTTCATTAGACGACTTCTGGATGCTGGTCTACAATTAAATCTTGAAAAGTGCGAATTTGGGTGCTATGGAATGGAATTTTTAGGTTTCCTTTTAAATTACAAAGGGTTACAAGGCAATCCGGTCAAAGTAGAACCCATAAAGAAGTATCCTTCACTCAAAAACTTATCTGAGCTTCATCGATTCATTGGAATGGTGTCGTGGTAAAGACGATTTATTTCTAATTTGTCTGATAAAATCAACCCCCTCACCAAACTGCTTCGGAAAGATCAGAAGTGGGTTTAGGATTCGGACCAAGAGAAAGCGTTTAACCGTCTGAAGGAAATTCTCACTCATGCTCCTATCTTGGCCAGACCAGATTTTGACTTGCCTTTCACGCTACAAACAGATGCCAGCCAAATAGGCGTGGGCGCAGTGTTGAGTCAGGTGCAATCTGGACAAGAGTGAGTGATTGGTTACGCCAGTAGAAGTCTCACTGAGTGGGAACGCAAATATTCAGTGACGGAGAAAGAATGTTTGGCGCTTGTATGGGCCATCAAGAAATTTCGCCTTATCTGGAAGGCTATGAATGCACGGTCGTCACTGAACATAACTGTTTACTATATCTACATAACCTAAAAGACCCAACCGGTCGATTAGCCAGATGGGCTTTAGAACTTCAAGGATATAACTTTGAAGTGGGGTATCGCAAGGGAGCATATCATCATGTCCCTGATGCTTTATCTAGAATACCTGGTATTCAGTCTGCTTCCATAACGGAAAGTAAAAACCCCCGTGAGATATGGTATGCCACTAAATTTGATCAAGTCAGGAATTGTCCATCCCTCTATCCTGACTGGAAAATTGTTCAAGGAAAACTGTATTTCTATATTCCTGATAATAAAACGGTCCATAGGAGATACAATGGACGCTTGGATGCAAGTAGTACCTCCCTCTGAAGGACTACAAGGGGGATAGGTCAGAGTGACTAGTGCGTCTCCCCAAGTCAACCTCACCTCATGTGGTTGGTCCGGGCACCTCCCTTGGGAGGTGGCTAACGGGGAACTGACGGGACCGGAGCAAATCCCCTCCGGTCTTCCTCTTTTCTCTCTTCCCATCCTTGGTATCCTATCATGTCCATTTATAGGTTTCCCCACCCAAGCCGAGAAGTGATGCGCGTCGAGGCTGGTTGCGCACAGGGTGTCTAAACATATGTGCGGTAACGGTCACCTTAGGGAACCGGGCGACATTCCATTGTAATGTAGCCTTCTTGTGGTATGAGGCTCTGGCACAGGCGACCTCTTAGCTCCTCACTACTCGTGGGACCGGCATGAAAAGAAACACTAAAAAATTGGAAAAAGGCTCGCTCAGCTCTCTATCTTCAGCAGGTGGGGATTCCCTAAGGTCTAAGAGAAGGTACGCCAGCAATGATAGAAACTACGGGAGGCAATCAGTGAGCCTCTGTTGAAGTGAATGATGGGAGGGCGGCGGCTGGAGGGTCTGCTTGTCCAGGCTCCTCTCGGTGAAATGTCCTCACAGCTTGGGGATATTAAGATCACTCCCAAAATACTGCCTGAATGAGAAAAACTTGTCTCTACTTGTAAGTAGTTTCGTTTATTTCTATCTTTAGTTCTTCTGGCTTAATTAATCTTTGTTATTAATTTTTATTTAAATCATTGGCTGAATAGCTTGGCGCCCAACTACCGAAACATCTGGAACCCAATAAAATCTCTAAATAACCAGAAATTGGTTATAGTATAAGTACCTATATATATAACTATTTACTTTATATCTACTTACTTTATATACTTTAATATTACATTATCATTGTTAAAAATGTAAATACGCTCGTAATATATATATATTTTTTTAGTAATATCTGTAAATAAATAACCAGCTTTTGTGAAACTTGATATGATATTTCTTAGTGGTTCTTTTTGAAGTTTATGTATTTTCTTTTATGTTTTCTCGTATTTTTGCTGATAATTGAACAGTGGCAATAACTTTTAATTCTTACTTCTCAATAAAGGATCATTATCCTTTACGATTGTATTTCATGGATAGGATGGTTGGGGTCCACTATGCTGTGACAATATCTTCGAGGGTCGTTGAATGCACCTATTTTAAAATTTCTTTTGAATCAGATCTTACTTGAACAGACAAATATATTGTTTCAAATAATATTTGAAATAACTATCGTTTTATACAATTATTTCAAATAATGTTTGAAATAATTCAATTCATAACCCGTTATTTCAAAATTCAAATATCGACGTGAATATTTGGTTATTCATATTGAAATACCATATAAATAAGAGATCATTTTTCGTCTTCTAGGCAAGTAGCCAATTATGCACCAGTAAAGTCTCAATATAAAAACCCTATTTCTAATATTATTCCAAATAGTTCTTAAAATAAATGATTGTAAATCCGTCATTTTCAACATATTTTTGAAAATAATTTTTTCAATTAATTACTTGAAATATCTCATTATTTCAAATAATTTTTGCTCTACTATGATCTAGAGATCAGAATCTGGTCAAAATTAAGAAAAAGAAGCAGTTTGTGAAGATATAATCTTCAGATTTTTTTTTGTTAAAGTTATCTTTTAAATATTAAATTGACGTGTTTCGTTGGTTTTTATGGCAGCATTTTAGTTTTAGTTAAGACTTATATTTACTGAAAAACCTAATGATGGAATAAAGTGAGATCAATAAATGGCATGGTACGGGCTAAGGCATTATTTAAAATAGGATTGACCAAATAATATATGACAAAGGAAGTTGGGACAAGAGACTCAGCGACCTATAAGATCTAATACCTAATTGTGTTTATAAACTGTATCTTTTAAGAGTGTTTGATAATTTGTTCCCACAGCTCCGGTTATGGATATACCTAACCCAATTAGTTACACATAACGATTATTTCTCCTCAGTTTGCTGTGTATGAGTGACTTGTATAGTAACGCTGGGATAAACCACAAGGTCACTAAGTACCTGATTCATTTTACTCCCTGTGACACTTCAGTAATGACAAGGGACTGGTACAAAATTATTCAGACATAAAAAGTACTTTGGACCTGGACAAGAGAAATAATCTTCAATGTTACAATGATTTCTTAATGAAAATATTGGGTAGTTCATGTGTTCATGTATGTGTTTATTGTGTAATGTTTCATTAGAAAGGGTGCAAAAATATCATTTATTTCATCACATCAGTATGATTATAGTTAAAAATGTCTACTTCTATCATAAATCGCTTATTTTTAAAGAAAGATTACCTACCAAAAGTATTTTTCTTATTGTAAACAAGTATTTAACACTATCCTTAGAAAATAAAAAAGAATTTTCCATACGGTAATTGAGGACATTTTTTGAGGCGGAGACCTGGACTATGACAAAAAGGTTAAAAAAGATAGAAGTTGTGAGGATGGACTTTTGAAAGAAGTGCCTTAAGAAGGCCAGAATGGACAGAGTTTGGAATGAGAGTAAGGGAGATGATGGATGTTGGGAAATGAATGGGAGAGAAGATAATGGAAAGGAAGCTGACATGGTATGGACATGTCAAAAGCATGAAATCTGAGGAATGGCCCAGTCAAGTTATGGAGCCCGAGAGGACACAGAACAGTAGGCAGGCCGAGGGTACAATGGGATAATAATATCGAGGAGGAAATGGCGGGACGCGGCCTGCGAGAAGACCACTGGAAGGATAGAAATAAGTGGAAAGAAGTTCTTGCTTCTCAAAGGCAATCCCTTTAGAAGGGATGAAGCCGTGTAAAGTAAAATAAGTGAACAAGTATTTTATTTTGACTGATTTCGTTGATTCCAGTGTATTAAAATCAAGAAAATTCAGAAATTATTACTTCATTAAACATATTAATATTAAACATATAATTATTATAACTCGATGATAAAACTAATAATTTTTTTGGTTTTATCAACATAGTTGCACGATCTTTGTTAATGAAATCCTCAACGGATTTTCTTCCGATCGAAACCAATTTATCATTTAAGATTGTAGATTTTTCTAGGGGATTATAGCACTGCGACCTGAAAGAGTGCCTCTCTAGCTTGGAGGCAGTGAGTTGTAGCAGCTCCTAGGAAGAGAAAATCTAAGGGCAGCAAGCTAGATTCGAACCCGGGACCTCCGCATTACTAGTCCAGCGCGCTACCGCTGAGCTAATCGCTTCCTTCTCCCTTGGCTTAGGCCAATTAACTAGGGATGCAGACCCTAGTTTGTGTACTGTGTTTGTCTCTGTCTTTAGCCAATTATGTTAGTTTGGCTAAAGTTTGGTAAATTGGTTTCGATCGGAAGAAAATCCGTTGAGGATTTCATTAACAAAGATCGTGCAACTATGTTATAAAACCAAGAAAATTATTAGTTTTATCATCGAGTTATAATAATTATACGTTTAATATTTAATGCATTCATTAAATACCGATTTTACAGAATGGGCTTTTGAGTTTTTTTGGATTTTTCTCGAAAACGGTTGCAACGATTTTCTTAAAAGCTTGAAGGATAGACAAAAAAGTCACTTTTATTCGTAACAATTTTCTGAAAGAATTGATTTTAGATGGGTATCAAGAGTACTGTCTCAATCTTTCTTAGTTTTGGACACAGGCGCGCTCCATATAAGGCCGCTCAGGTATGGCATTATTAAAATGCCGACCAGCATTGTTATGGCCAGCCAAAC
Organism: Triatoma infestans; assembly: GCA_011037195.1. NCBI lineage: Eukaryota > Metazoa > Arthropoda > Insecta > Hemiptera > Reduviidae > Triatoma > Triatoma infestans. The sequence goes on from JAAEAF010000077.1 coordinate 14,651, forward strand.
TAAACGTTGTAAAGTTGTAACTTTAAGGGAACTTTCTTGGTTAAAGTGTTCTTACTCTTGATTAGAGTAAGAGAAAGTCATGTGAGTGTTTCACACCAGATTTTTATCTTTATATAGATATTATCCACAAAACACATACAAAGAACATTTTCTGTAAGGTGATTTTTTTTTGTGAGGTGTCCAATTTTTTTTTTCTGCTCAAAATATTAAATTAAAAAAATAAAGTGTTAGTTACAGTAAGAATTACTGCCTGCGCGGCAGACAACCAAGGTGAGGTGGCAAGTAGCGGGTAAACAACAAAAATGAATAATAATGTAAAACAAAATGAAAAGAGACTTACCCTTTGGTGATGGTGAGTGATGAAGCGAAAAAGAGGTGATGAGACGACTGGCTGGCGGACTGAGAAAGGATGGTGTGGCGGGTGTGTGTGTGTGTGTGTGTGTGGGTGTGTGGCAAAAGAAAGGAACTCAGATGAGCGTAAAGGGATTGGAATGCTCCGTAGGAGCGGATGACGATGTTGTTGAAGCGGAGGGTGATGGCGATTCCACTAAGCCGCAAAGGATATATCCTAGTGAAGGTGATGGCGCGGAGAGATGATTTATGGCTACTCACCGATGGTTAATATTAATTAACAAGGAACAGGAGCGTGTAAAGCGACGCGAAATATAGAAGGCGAATTCACAGTACAACAAGACTAAAAGGAAGAAGCGGTAAAACAGAGTGTTGTATCGGCGAGAAATTGGAGGCAAGTGAGCCAGAACACACAAAGTTGGCCAGATGGGCAAGCGGAAGTAGAGAGGTGGTGTTATGCGGAGAACGGATAGGTGGAAAGGCGAGAAGAGGCGGAACAGGGATACTATGGGGTGAGGGAGGAAGCTGACCCTTTCCATAAAAAAGGAAGCGGACGGCGTGGGTAGACGGATCTGAGAAGGCGCATGGACGCACGGACGCGCGAGCGGGAGAGTTGGGCGCACTAAACACCGACCCAACATCCCGCCCGCCCTGAAGGCTCGGCTTCAGCGGTTACTGGGATGGGAGCGGACAGAGTTTGGCGAGCGGACGGCGGATGGTGCCGGAAGCGGTATGGATGTCGGCGACACGACTGATGGAGTCACGTCCAGGATGAATGGCGGTGATGCGGCCTAAAGTTCATTGGCACGGCGGAACATTGTCCTGATGGACAATGACGACGGTGCCCGGCGCGACCTCCGTAGCGGGAAGAAGCCACTTGGTGCGTTGTTGGAGGGTGTGGAGGTACTATTGACGCCAGCGCTTCCAAAAGTCCGGTTGGATGCGCTGGGTCAGTTGCCTTCGAAACAGGCGATTGATATTGAGGGCGGCAACATCGCGCTCAGGAGGAGCGGTGAGGGAGCGAAAGACCAGCAAATGGCTGGGCGTAAGGGTTTCCGGATCGTTCGGATAGGAAGAGAGGGTGCGAGTTCAAGTTTGCCTTGACGTCGATAGTCACGGTGAGCAGTTCCTCGTAAGTGACGCGTTGATCACCTACGAGGCGGGTGAGGTGGTGCTTGGCGGATTTGATAGCCGCTTCCCAGAGGCCTCCAAAATACGGATTGGCCGGGGGAATAAACCTCCACTCAATGCCAGCGGAACCGCCAGCGCGCAGACGGCTTGTTGGTGATATCCATTACCCAACAGGCGACCGAGTTCACGAAGTTTGTTGTGGGCTCCGGCGAAGTTGGTTCCGTTACCGGAAAAGATAGTGGTTGAGAGCCCACGGCGAGTGGTGAATCGGCGGAAGGTGGATGTAGATAACTCCGACGCGATCTCGAAGTGTACGGCTTTCACCAAAGAAAGCCACCAAATAACCTTTAGTGACCACCGCCCCGCGGAGGCGAGCGCTAGGAATGGCGAATGGGCCGGCGAAATCAACGCCGGTCACGGTGAAGGCGGTGGCAGCGATGACGCGTCCTGAGGGGAGGTTATTATTATTATTTGTCTGTGCGGAGGGAAACCCTAAGTGGGGGAGGTTGCCCATGGGCTGGATGACGGGGCGCGGTTTTGGCGATGATTTACATTTACCGATACGATGGCGCACCAGATTGCGCCCATCCAGGATCTAATAATGGCGGCGGACATATGCGTGAGTGGCGAGAACTCCGGCGTGTAGAAGGCGAATATGGGCGTCGTCGATGATAAGCAGTGTGAGCGGATGCTTCTTGGGAAGCAAGGCGGGGTGGCGGAAACCATATGGCAGGAGGACAGACGACAGCCGCCCGCCGACGCGGATACCTGCTGATCATCGACGATCAGGAGCAGCTGGCGCACCAGGGGTGCCGGGAGCGCGGGCTTCCTGGAACTCTTTGTCCAGATGCGTGGATTGGGCCTGGCGTAGTAAGGCGAGAGTGGCGACTTGGATCTTGGAGACGGTGAGGAATCGGTGCGGTAGGCGGAAGGATTGAGACACTTGAAGAGGAAGCACAGACAATAGGCGGTTACGCGCTGAAGAGCCATCAACAAGAGAAGCGTTCAAAGACGGTGTCATCCTCGGTGGTGGCGACAAGTACAATCGAAGCGGTTTGATCTCTTGCTCGATGGAAGCCTCATCAAGAGGTGCGGGGTGTGATGCCAGGAGGCAGGAGAGGAGGCGAACCATGAGGCCCTTTGCACCACAAGGGGAGATCCTGGAGATGGTGAGGCGCTACTCCTCTGGAGGCGCAATCGGCGTGATTATCGTCGAATGGGACATGGCGCGTTAGGTGGAAGGTGTTCTTGAATTTCGGCCGCTCCATTGCCGACGAAGGTATTCCACCGATGACTCTCCCCGCGAATCCAGGCGAGAGTGACCGTGAAATCGGAGAACGCTGTAAGAAGAGCGCCGAGTTGGGTAAGTATGTGCGTATTAATCGCGTGGAGGAGTTTAGCGAGGAGGTGGGCGCCACATAATTAAAGGCGCGGTAACGATATGGGTTTGTTGGGGGCCACCTTTGATTTAGCGGTGAGGAGCTGGACGTGGTGATGGCCGTTTGCAGTGGTTGTGTGGAGATATACGGTTGCGGCGTAACCTGATTCGGAGGCGTCGCAGAACCCGACAAGATGATGAACAGACGAGGGATGAACGGCGAGCAATGGGCGCGGTATTTGAAGGTGGCCAAGGTCCGGATGGTGACTCTGAAAGTCATGCCAAGGAGCAACGAGTTCCTGGGGCAGGGTTTGGTCCCATTCCAATTGGAGGTGGAACAACAGTTTGGCGCGCAACGTGACGGGAGTAAGCCACCCTAGAGGGTCGAAGATGCACGCCATCTGGCTGAGGTCGGTGCGTTTGGTGAAGGCGGGATCACTCATGCGTACGGCGTAGAAGAAGGTGTCAACGGTGGGATTCCATCCTAGCCCCAAAATTTTGAGGACCGGGTCTCGATCCAAACATAGCGGATCCTCAGACGGGGGGGAAGCCGGCTGTGATCAGGAGGAAGGTCCTGCAAGAGAGCAGGAGAGTTAGAAGCCCATTTGTGCAACTTGAACCCGCCCGCCATGAGCAGCTGCTGCAGTTGAGCGCGTAGGGTTTGGGCTTCCGACTCTGACGAGGCTTCAGTGAGGATGTCATCGACGTACACGTCATTGAGTAATGTGGCTTGGGCAGAAGGATATTTATCTCCTTCATAAGACGCTAGTTGGTGAAGGGTCCGTAGGGCGAGGTAGGGCGCAGAGGATACGCCATAGGTCACCGTGTTCAGGCAAAATGGGGTCTTGTTCAGAGAATCGCTAAATGATACGCTGAAAATCCCGATGGTTTGGGGCGACAAGGATTTGGTGGTACATTTGCCGAATGTCGGCGGTTAAGACAAAAGCGTGAAGGAGAAACGTAGGAGAAGTGTGGTATATCAGCTTGAAGTTTGGGACCGGTGATTAAGAGGTCGTTAAGGGAACGGCCGTTAGAGGTGGCGCAGGAGGCATTGAATACAACACGCAGCTTCGTTGGCGGGTCGTCAGGCCGATGAACCGCGTGATGGGGAATATAGTACGGCTCATGCGTGGGCGGAGCGTCATCAGGAAGGAACGGGTCCATGTGAGCACTATCTAGGTAATCCTTCATGAATTCCCGATAGGCGTCACTAAAGGCGGATTCTGATTATGGCGCTTTTCCAACCGGAGGAACTGGCTGGTGGCGACGGTAACGGACACCCCGAGCTTGTCGTCAATGAGAGGGAGAGACACTATGTACTGTCCACTGGCGGAACGTTGGACCGAGCGGGAGAAAATGTTCTCGCAGGCGCGTTCGTCTGCAGTAAGAGGTATATTCTCGGGAACTTTATCTACCCAGAAATGGCGCACGATCTGGTTAAGATCTTCCTCTTCACTTTGTGAGGGACAGGGGGGCAGGATGCACGGGGAAATGGCAACCTTAGAGGGAGTCTTCGGAGCTGCAGGGAGCGAGGCGGTATTGTCTTCCGACGGGCAATCATAATAAGGAGGTATGTCCAATGGAAGTGGTGGCGCGGGACATTGGCGTGGAGTACGAGAGCGGGGGCGATAGCAGTAAACCGCACTCGTTTTGGATGCGGATGGGGGCGATAAGGCCCGTAAAGAACCCAGCCGAGAGTGGTGTGAAAGGCGGCCGGGGTACGCAAGGTGGGCTGGAGACTGCCCGGGAGGAGAAGATGGGGAAGAACATCATTCCCGAGAAGAATGTCGATATTACCAGGTTTATTAAACCTACTACCAGTTAACCGGACGTGCTAATTGTCCGGTAGGGCCCTGCACGGTGTAGGGGGAAAAATACTGTCCAACACCAGCACTGGGATGGAGAGACGAGAGGATCACCACAGTGCTACATAGACACGGTGGCGCGGTAGTGCGAGCGGGTGGAGGCGTTGGACCCCAGAGTGTATATGTTGGATTCGGCTGACTGGAGCGGTAGATGAAAGCGCTGGGCGCAGGAGCGTGTTATGATTGTCACGTGACTCCCGGAGTCAATAAGAGCGCGGGCGATGACATAGTAAGGCGGGTTTTCTAAACGAAGGCGTGCAGTAGGCATAAGTATGGTGGGTGAAGGCGAGCGGATTATGGCGTTCAGGGAGAGAGATCGTCAACATTCCGGAGTAGGCGAGTCAGAGGGACGCCTGGAGCGAACGCGTCCTCGAGTAGGGGGATAAGGTCGGCGACTCCGGGGTTGAATGAGAGGCGGGGGCGACGGACAGTTAGCCCACCGGGCAGGCAGAGGAGAAGCGGCACGTTCAGGTTCCGGGTGCGAAGGAGGCGGCGAAGGAGGCGGCGAAGGGGGAGGCGATGACCGACGGCTGGTGGATTCGGAGATGGGACGACTGTGGCGAAGATGGGTTCGGAGGCTGCGTACCCTGAGATGGCATACAGGATGGTATGGTCGCGACGGTGGCACATATGGCAAGAGTGCTCGGAGCGACAGCGATCTTGAAGATGAGTGCCGGACAAGCAGTTCCGGCAGATACGATTTTCGACCACGAAGGTCCGCCGCGAAGTAACTGGCATGGCTTTGAACTCCTTGCACTGGCTAATTGGGTGGACAGGTCGGCGGCAATAATTACATTCGGAAGGAGGAGGGGATCTTCGGTAAGAAGAAGCGGTAGTGGGGGAGCCACGAGAAGAGATGACCGAAGGCGTGTGGCGTGACGCGGTGGGGTAAGACGACGTTGAGGGGGCGCCCCGTCGGGGCGGTGTGGAACGAGAAGGACGCGCGGGAGAGCGAACGGCAGATGGCGGTAGAGAGAGCTGCAAAGTGTGAAGTCGTTGTAACAGAAATCCCTTGAGCTGGGAAACCGTTCGGAATTCCCAGTCAATGTGCTTCTCTTCAAAAGCCTCCTTGGTTGGGGGGGTTAAATGTCTGGAGAGTGAAGAAAAATCTAGAAAGGACGCCAGGTCCGGTGCGACAACTTTAAACAAGGCTTCAGCGGCCTCGAAGCGGACCAGCCAAGAGTCGCTCGATATGCTCAGCGGACAACCGAGCACCACGGGAGGGGTTTTCCAATAGCCAGGTCCAGAAGTGTTTCGGCAAATCGCCGTTATCATAGGTCCTGCATAGGGCGCCCCATGCGTGAGGAAACCGTCCCTCCTCTGGTGGGATGTTGGCAATGATGGCTCTGGCCGGGTCGTCCAAGGATCCAAACAAATAGTTAAGTCGCTCCATGTCAGACAGAGAGGGCTGGTCTATAAAACAAATCCGTGAATCCACCCCAAGCGCAAATGTAGCCGGAAAAAGTGGGAATTCGGATGGCGGGTAAGGAAGAGGGTTGGAGAAAACGGTGTCGCCAGAAACAGGCGCGGTTGCGGGAAGCACCTGAGAACGGGCCTCGCTAAGGATCTGCTGGAAATAAATAAGGCGAATTTCTTGGTATCTATCCTCGAAAGCCTCCTCGGAGAGGCAGTCTGGAAGCTTATCCGCATGAACAAGCGGATCAACAACTTCGTGGAAAGACTGGAATTCTTTGACCAAGAGGTCTTGGCGGATAAGTGCAAACAGGGGCGTGATGGCGCTTTCCTTTTGTAAAACAAAAGAGGAAATTTCATCGATCTGGCTTAGGAAAAACGCCTTAGCTTGAAGAGTTTGGCGTTCGAAGGCAGCAGCTAAAATAGGAGGCGTCCCGAAGAGTAGACGTTAGTTTGTAGCCATAATAGGCGACGAACAATCAAGGAATCCGGATTTAATCCGGCCCGGAGGAACACAAGGTCTGCGCACGGTTTAAGGGCTCTAATAGGCAGGCCAGTTTTGATCGGCATGGATGCAAATGCGCGCTCTCCTATGTGGTTCGGCCAGACCACGGACGATCCGGGACAGTGTTTGGAGGAATTTTTGTGGAGCATGGCTTAATAGTGCTTAATGAAGTCTCATCACAATTCACGTTTTCGTCTCACTCGGGTGAATCCAACATAGATGTAACTGTGGCGACCCCATCGGCAGCCCGTTTTGGCTGGTCTTGGCGCATTGAGCCGGACTGTGCACTAGTGACCACCAATGTATAGTTTTGGATGCCAAGCCGTTAGTAAAGGCGAGAAGACTGGTGGGTTTGGATCGTTTTTTGTTATCCCGAGCCAACTGGGATCGCTTTGATGAGCTCATTCGCGAACGTTTGGTTGATGCTCCTTCTCACGAGTTTGCACCCTTGCAAGCTGGGGATAAGGCTTGCTATCTTACTGAGGTGATTCTTGGGGCTGCTCGCGAATCTATTCCGGAGCGGAGGAAGATGGTTGGGGGTGTTCCCTGGTGGTCGGCTAGTCTTCGAGACAAGCGGCGGGCAGCGAATGTGGCTAGACGCAGGTACCAGAAGGCGAGGCGGAGAAGATTCTCTTTGAACTTGGATTGAATATAAGCAAAAAAGGAATGAGTACACACTAGCTATTCATCAAGCGAAGGAAGAGTGCTGGAACGACCTGGTTAAGTCGGAAAGTGGATCTTCCCCCTGGGGCTCAATCCAGAAATTGTCAATAAAAGTACCTCAGAATTCGATCTTAGCATCGGTGGATTCGGCGGAGGGTAGAACGTTAGGGCGGGAGGACACAGTGCATAAGGTACTAGGCGTTTTGCTGCCGGATGATTCAGAGGCTGAGGATACGCCTCTACAAAGGGACATTAGAAGCAGAAATGAACAGTATGCAATCAGTGTACAATGGAGGATTTTGATGAGGACGATGTGGAGATGGCGCTGGCTAGGGTTCGGGGCCGGTCAGCCCCGGGGACAGATCGGGTTACGGGTGAGATGGTTAAGCGAGTATGGCAGCTGTGTTCGCAGGTGCTTCTCGAAACCTTTAACAGCTGTTTGCAGTAGGGCTGTTTCCCGGAATGTTGGAAATTGGGAGAGTTTAAGTTACTCTTGAAGAATCTAGACAAGCCATTGGATAACCCAAAGTCGTATCGCCCGGTGTGCTTGCTTCCGGTATTGACTAAGGTCTTTGAGGGGCGGGCTGTTCAAGAATAAGTTGAATGATTTATACGTTTGGAGGGGATCCCCGCAGGCCTCGCAGTTTGATTTTAGGAAGGGGATGTCGACAGAAGACGCCATACACGACTTGGTAGGGGCCGTAAATGTGCGCTCCAAATACGCGGCGGCAGTTTTTGTTGATTTTGAGTGTGCTTTTGATCATCATTGGTGGCCAAGCTTGCTTAGGTGCTTAAGACAGTTGAATTGCCCGGGGAACTTGTATAACATTGTAAATTCTTTTTTGGTTGGTAGGAAGGTCGTAGTAAGGTCTGATTTCAAGGAAGTATTTGTTGTGGTGGTTGGTTCCGCAGAGCTGGAAAGCATCAGAGACATTTTCCGTGATAGCCTGCTTCATTTTGTTTAGAAAGTGTGACAACACAGACTCGCACAGAGTAACTTAGTTTCACACTAACAGTTACTCGGGGTAGCCCTCAGGGTTCTGTGAGTGGACCTTACTTTTGGAACATGGTGTTTGACACGCTCTTGGCTCTGAATATTCCCGGTGTATGCCACAAGGCTGCCTTGCAGATGACTTGGTGTTGGTGGTGGAGGGAGATAGTAGGACGCAGCTAGAGGAGAGAGCCGCGTTGGCAATGAGAGTACTGGGAGATTGGAGTACGGAAAATAAGCTCAAAATTTCGCCAACAAAAACCGTTGCGATGCTTATGAAGGGTGCGTTGGCTTTGAATAGGCAGCCGGTGGTTCGATATGGAGGGCACTTCCTTCGGTGGGTCCAGCAGACAAAGTACTTGGGGATAATCTTGGACAATAAGCTTAGTTTTCCCCTCATGTGAGGTTCCTCCGGGAAAGATCAAGGACATTGGGCATCGGCTTAGGCGAATCGCGAGAGAGGAGTCGGGAGTTAAGCGAAGGGTTGCGAGAGCTTTATACCGGGCGGTCCTGTTTTCCCAGGTGGTTTATTGCGCCTCAGTCTGGGCGCATAAGGTGCACCAGACCAGGATATTACAGCAGTTGTCGGCAACGCAGCGCTCGTTGCTGCTCCCAGTGGGAAGGTTTAGCCGCACTGTGTCGACTGAGGCCTTGCAGTGCTGACGGGTTGCCTCCCCGTGGATCTGGAAGTGGTTAGGTCCGCGGGTAGATATATTCTAAAGCGGGGTCAGGCGGTAAACTTGGGTAGGACAACGGGGTCCAAGGGGAGGACAACGTTCTCGTTTTTGCAGGAGGTGAAGTGGGGGTGTAGCAATGTTTCCGACGAACTGTCATATGCGGTTTCACGGTTGGTCACGGGGCATGGAGAGTTGAATGGTAAATGGGCAAGAATGGGTCTGGTGGTGGAAATGAGCTGTAGGTGTGGGCAGGAGGAGCCAAGTGAGCATGTGTTGTTGGATTGCCCACTGTGTTCTGATTTGCGTCAGCGCTTGCAGAGGGAGGTTGGGTTCTACTTTGCCTTGGAGAATAAGCTCAAAATTCTCCCAAGGGTTCGGGGCCGGTCAGCCCCGGGGACGATCGGGTTATGGGTGAGATGGTTAAGCGGGTATGGCAGCTGTGTCAGTCTGGGCGCATAAGGTACAACCAGACCAGGATATTACAGCAGTGTCGGCAACGCAGCGCTCGTGCTGCTCCCAGTGGAGAAGGTTTGCCGCACTGTGTCGACTGAGACCTTGCAGATGCTGACGGGTTGGCTCCCCTTGGATCTGGAAGTGGTTAGGTCCGCGGGTAGATATATCAAGGATAACGAGGATATATCCTTTGCGCCTTAGTGGAATCGCTAAGGCATAAAGGATATATCCTCGTGAAGGTGATGGCGCGGAGAGATGATTTATGGCTACTCACCGATGGTAATATTAATTAACAAGGCGAACAGGCGCGTGTAAAGCGACGCGAAAATAAAAGCGAATTCACAGTACAACACAGACTACAGGGAAAAAAAGCGGTAAAACAGAGTGTTTTATCGGCGAGAAATTGGAGGCAAGTGAGCCAGAACACACAGCTTTGGCCGGATGGGTAAGCGGAAGTAGAGGGGTGGTGTGATGCGGGGAACGGATAGGTGGAAAGGAGAGAGGAGGCGGAGCAGGGATACTATGGGGTGAGGGAGGACGCTGACGCTTTCCATAAAAAAGGAAGCGGACGGCGTGGGTAGACGGTTCTGAGAAGGCGCATGCACGCACGGTCGCGCGAGCGGGAGAGCTGGGCGCACTAACACACCGACCCAACAATTATTATTTTTTATGAAAATTCTATCTATACACACAACTGAACATGAATTTTGACTTTGACTTTATTGTAATTATACTTATGGATGCTCATTCCTCATAATCGATTTTTTTGGTCATAAGTGTATATATTATATAAACTTGTGGCTGCATTATTGGTTTTCAGACAAATTCTACAAGTCGACAAATATGACGAGGAGGCAAAAAAAATTATTATGCTCCGGGCGTCATTTTCCCTTGCTACGCTACTGTCCGCACTAACTATACTACCGTAAATAAATATATTTTATTCCAAAAAAACTTGTGTAAAACATGCACAATAATACAATAATGGGTAAATTTTAAATATATTTGAAATGCTTACTCAGTTGCCTAACATAAATATAGAGGTCGGTGGGTGGTGGGATACATGTTGGTTATACCTAACTGTTTTACATATTAATTTTATCTCTGATTTATTAAAAAATCATAATAACAGAAACATACACTAATAAAGTAGATATTTTTCATTTTTTTTTTGTTTAATTTGGTCTAGTAATTTTTTGTAAATAACATTTTTACCATATTTAAGACAAAAATAGTTCACTCAATTTGAGTAGACTCATTTTGATTTGTCCCCAAACTGTGCTTGATGGAACTGCACAAGTACTGAGTCCGTCATTAGTCTCTTGACTTTGTGTGGTTTGTTTGGTTTAATTTTAAGTGAATATTAATTTTTTTTTTTTAAATTCTACAAATTTATCTGATTTTAATTCAGAAAATTTTTGCAAAAAAAAAAATGTTCAAATATGTAAGAATTTGAATATTTAAAAAGTTATTGTGAAACACCCATCAACCCAGGAAAATTCAGTTTTCCTAGAAAAATGCAGTTACAGTGTGTGAAATTTAAGAAAAATCGAAAAAATGATTATAAAATAATTATTTCCTAGATGTTAATACCTCTATTAAAATAAGGATCGTGAATATTGTTAGGTTTGTTTGATAATTTAGTCTATTAAAAAAAGTTTAGTATATACACTTATAACAAATGTTCATTGTGAATGGTTACAGCCTAATAGTAATTAAATTGCGAATGAAGTTAAATTGTGATAGTCCAATTTGTTAGGTAAGTACAATAAGCATTCAACTACATATTGTTTAGCCTATACTAGTGATGGTAAAATACAGGGATAGACCCCACACTCTAGCGCATTCTACAGTTCAATAACAATAATAATAATATTGAAAATGTGTGCGGGTCCGCAATCTGGAAAACAACTGGTATTTTATCCGTCGTAGCATGAATTATGTTCCTGACCGGTTTCGGATTTTCATCCATCGTCAGAGCAAATTCACCAAGTTCGTGTAGAGAGTTCACTTCAACGTAATGTTTCCGTTACACTCACACTTGTATATATGAGGCCACATATACAACCAAGTGTGAGTGTAACAGAAACATTACATTGAAGTGAACTCTCTACACGAACTTGGTGAATTTGCTCTGACGATGGATGAAAATCCGAAACCGGTCAGGAACATAATCAATATGCATGCTACGACGGATAAAATACCAGATAATAATAATAACTGTGTTTATTTTAATGTGGCATTTAAAAAAAAAAATTATAGGAAAGGAATAGCACAAACACAAAATACATGGACTATAGTTGTTGTGGTTCCGCAGATCTGCAAAAGCATCAGAGATATTTTCCGTGATAGCCTGCTTCTTTTGTGGTCTCGACCGGTTTTGGCGTTCGCCCATCATCCGGTCGATGACCACAAAAAAAAGCAAGCTATCACGGAAAAAATATCTCTGATCACGGACTATGTCTGCAGAGTAGCCTTGCTTATTTAACATTAAAACAAATTTATATTCTTATTTTAAATATAAACTACAAATATTTATATGGGTAAAAAAATTATAATAATAAATAGAAATATTCTTTGAAATTATAGAAACAAAAAACTAAATATAACAATTTAATCTAATCCTACATTGTTTAATTTTATTTTTGCATGGAACAGTGTTATATAATTTAAAAATAGGAAAGGGATCTTGGGAAAAAATAGTAAACAAAAATCTTTTACTTTTTTGTATTAAAAAATAACAGAAAAAAAAGAGATTCCCATATGCATCACTGCACAGAAGTAATACCTTAAGTTTAAGCTATAATATACATTTATACTATTATTTTGTGTGGAAATATTTGAAGCAGTTCTTTTCTTTATTAAAGCAAAATGCTGTTGAACACTTTGCACACACTACAAATGTTTGTGCTTTGCATTTAGGCATCTTGCACCGTAACCGTGTGCCATTCCAAATTGGGAAATGTTTTACATTGTCTACTCGAACATGTTGTGGTGGCAAAGGAGCTACGTTGCATTTTTTTCTTTTATTCTCTATTGCTTTTTGGAACACCAGATGGTCTGCCTCTCTTTGCACCACGTGAATCACCTATGGCCAAAGTGTTCGAGCTATATCTAAGCGACATCCAATAAATGGTAGAACAATCTCATGTACCACTTTTTCGATCTCATTTTTATTTTATTCCTACCAAAAATGCTGTCAAGAAGGTCGACACCTCCCATGTGGCGGTTGTACTGCATTACAACAGCAAGGCAAGGTACATCAACTTTTTGTTTTGCTTCCGGTCGTACCTACTTAGATTCTGAATCGGATCAGTTCCTATGAATGAGGATAGAAGTGTTACCATTTTATTGTTCTTCCAATAAACATTAGTTATTTCTGTACTATCATATTCAGAAACGAACTGTCCTAAGCTGCCCCGTGGTAGTAATTTACTCTCTGAGTCTGCTGGGACGGTAAATGATGGGATTCGGTTTCGCCTTACTGTTCCGAGAGTATGAATACCTCATTTAGCTAAACAGCTGATAACAGGTACAGTAGTTATCAAAAGATAACTTGAGGAAACAATTTCTGGATATATCCCGTGCCATTCTTACCACAACGTTTCCAGTTGCACCAAAATCAGGTTCATTCTCAATCCTTCTTGTAGAAGTGGCTTCGGCACCAGTATAAATTTCAAATTTGTAGCAGAACTGTGAAACTTCTGAAAGGACAAACAGTTTGTATCCCCATTTATGAGGTTTTAAAGGGAGATACTACTTGATATGATAAGCTTTCGTCGGACAAATTTTTTCATCTCTTCCATTGGAATAGATAAAATTTGAAAGAAAGCAAATCAATAACTGGTCTTAGATTGTGTAATTTATCTCCATCTGTATTAGATAAATTATCATTGAATGTAGGTTTGCTCGGATGGTTTTAAATGTTCTTTGACTCGTTGAGTCTTGCACAATTTTCAAACTTACAGTTTCGCTCCAGTACACCCGGACAATACCTACTGAAGTTGCGGACGTTATTATGCAAATACCTACGTATTTCTGGAGGTCTTCCTTCAAAAACTGGAAATTTCCAGTTTTAACTTCCTTCAATTCCATCAACTGGTCATCAAAAAAATATTTGAAATATTGGAAGGGTGTTTCCAAATTTTTGATTTGTACTAGCAAATCAGTATTAGCTGTGAACGTTGATGGGATATTTCCAATCTTCCTCTTCTTCTACAATACCAGTTTAGATATAGATGATTTGTTTTACAAAGCACTTTCAGTTGGAGTAGTAGAACTAGACGCTGAAAGATTACTTCTTCCTGAATTCGAAACATTACTACCATGATTAGATGATACATCTACCGTAAGTTCCTCCAAGTAATTGTCCAGCATTTCTTCGTTTACAGGTCTTGAACTAGAATTAGAAAGTACTTCACATCTGCGTTACCCAGACATTCGTCTTCAGAATGTTCTAATTCATCTTCACTGCCTTCAGGAATATTTTGGATTAAATCTTATAATTCTTAAGGGTTTAATGTCTCAAAATCAATTTCTTTGCCACTGTTTGCAATCTGAAAGATAACAGAAAACATAATTTCCCTTATTAAAACATAAATAACCCATCAAAAAATAGTACTACAAATGTGCACTGATTCATATTTGAATGAAGAATATTTGATTAATTTTTGTCAAATAAGAAGCATAAAACTGAAATTATTACAGATTCTAAATATTTAACATACATAACAAAAATTAAATATTTTATATTTTTACCTACCTTTAGTAATAAAGTGATTTATTTACACTTCGAAAATGACAAATCCACACTCATTACAGACAAGGAACACAACACGCTTTACTTGCGTATTTTGCATAAAAAGATTATCTAAACTACAGGGAAGGTTACAAATATGATTCATAAAGATATCAATGCGCGCTTAGCACAGAAAGAGTATGCCATTATGAAAGCAAGGCAAAAATCTCAGTGATGCATATGTGCATTACTACGCAAAGTAGAGTTAAAACATAATAATAATAATAATAATAATAATAATTGAAAATGACAAACCTCAAATATATATATATACTTTTTTTTATCCTAAGCCTGAATCTAAGGCATTTTATGCTGTAAGACATGTTCTAGCAGTCCAATAAAGTTTGCTAAGTAGAAAATAATGATCGTCGGTGGCGCATTCGGCGCTCACGTCGTCCAGTCCTGAGCGAGTGGAAAGGTGGTTCTGTGTCATATCTTCTTGGTGGCAAAGAGGACAAATCGGTGAATTTACTACCCCAATGCGGTGGAGATGGTTCTGTAGGAAGTCGTGGCCCGTGGCCTGTGGCTGCTCTAAAGTTTCGTGGCAAATAATCGGGTAGCGGCTGTTCCATCAGCTTGGCCCAAGATTTCCCTAAGGCTATGGATCGATGCTCTCTTTGAACATTGCTTTTTTATTTATTCTCAAGTGAGAGCACACTGTTTGGAAGCTGAGAGGGTTAAGAGGTTGGCTCATTTTTGCTCCGTTCTTCGCCAGAGAATCTGCCTTCTCGTTCCCTTCAATCCCACAATGACTGGGTATACATTGGTACGTCAGCACCCATCCTTCTCTAATCAGCTGAGTTGCGCTTAGCTTTGCAGCTAGCAACACTGCTGACTTTGGAGAAGCTGGTGACACCAGGGAAGCTATAGTAGCAAGCGAGTCGATGAAGATCACTAGCTGTTTGTTGTACTAATATAAAATTTTGATATGTGTTTTGGTCAAAAGAGAATATTTAGTATTATTTTGTACTTTACATATGACTGAAGTGTATGTTGTACTAAAATAAATTTTGAGATGTGATTTGGTCAAAACAGAATATTTAGTAGTTTTTTGTACATTACACATGACTGAGGTGTATGTTGAACTAAAATAAAATTTTCAGATTTACAGTTCTAAGATTATCCAGTGCCAGCTTTACTGCTACGATCTCAGCGTCGTAGTTTGTGGAGATTTTTTTTTTTTTTGGAGGGTTCTTTACCGCGACCATTTTTGATCTATTGTACCCCCCTCTGGTGCCTAAGATGAGCTAGTTCATCTATAGTCTCCAGGTTTAGCTCCCTGAGGAATCCCAGGATCCTGGAAGGTTCTAGGGTAGGTATATCTTCCTCCCCTATCTGGTAACAACCCAGACTACTGAATCTTCTTTGAATGACGGCATCACATTCCGTGAGGAGATGTATCGGAGTTTCCTCCGCCTCTCCACAGAATCTGCATATGCCGTCACCTACTAGGCCAAGCTTTCTCAGGTGCCCCCTGAGTCTGCAATGCCCCGTAAGGAATCCCGTAAGAATACGGATCCTATTCTTACTCAGACTGATGAAGGCTTTCGACCTTTCCTGGTTATAGCCACCCAGACAGACCTTGGCCTGCCTCAGTTCCGGGATGGTGTTCCAGAGACGAGCTCTTACAGCCACCTCCTCCTTCTTAATTTCCTCTAGAAATACTTGGTCACTGACTCCACAAAAGGGCTCTGGCCCAATAAGAGGAGATACAGCGCCTTCTTTTGCCAGGGCGTCGGCTGCCTCATTACCTTCCACGCCGACATGTCCCGGCACCCAATGTAGGGTAACCTTATTACTCCTGCCTAGGTCATTAAGCTTGCCTAGGCATTCCCATACCATTTTAGAACTGATTACATAAGAGCTCAGTGCTTTAATGGCCGCCTGGCTGTCGGATAGGATAACTATCTCCTGATTCCGATATCCTCGATCAAGGTTCAACTGAACGCACCTTCCAATAGCGTGGATTTCCGCCTGGAAGATGATAGGAAACCTACCCATGGGTTCTGAGTGTTTGATTCTAGGCCCAAACACTCCGCCCCGCGGTCTTAGATCCATCTGTATACCACTTAATGGCATGCTTGCTAATGCTGTCCGGGGCGGATCCATCGCTCCACTCTCCTTTCGTACTTAGCTTCGTAGAAAAATTTCTAACGAAGCTATATTTCTTAGTCATACTATCTCTAGGAAAGCCTCAGGCGAGGGAGCCAACAGAAGGAAGCATTCGCCTCCCAAAACCTAGCCCACATCCCCCCATGCCCCCTTAGAGATTCTGAGGAGGGCTCCCTTCGCCACTCGCTCCACCACTAGGTGGAGCGGTGTGAGATTGAGAATAACTTCAATCCCGGCTGTAGGTCACGTCCTCATTGCTCCCGTCGTGCATGGGCACGCAAGGCGCTGTACTTTGTCAAGAGTCTTCTTGACCTTCTCGAGCTTTGTTCTGCTGTACCACGCTACTGCACCATAGGTGATAATGGGTCTCACCATCATGGTGTACATCCAAATAAGAATTCGAGGAGGGCATCCACAGGACTTGCCCGCCACCCTCCTGCACACCATGAGAGCGCGAGTAGCTTTGCTGGCAGTTAATTCAACATGCCTATTCCATTGGAGCTTACTATCCAAAGTTACCCCAAGATATTTAACATCCTTCTTCCACTCTAGATCAACTCCAGCTAACTGGATGCTTTTCAGATGTGGAAGAGTCCTCGCCTTGTAAAAGGAACTACCGTGGTTTTCGTAGGGTTAATACCCAACCCCACAGAGAGGCACCATCTGTTGGTGATGTCTAGACCCCTTTGTAATATTTCACAAAGGGTTTCTTCGAACTTACCTCTAGCAATTATGACATCATCGGCATCCCCCTGACAGGAAATGTCGAGATCCGCCAATTTGCAGAGGAGTTCGTCTACTACCAAACTCCATATTAGGGGTGACAAAACCCCCCCTTGAGGACAACCTCTAGTCGTACTGACTCTAATGGTTTGTTGACCCACCATCGTCTCCACTGTTCGTGTGGACAACATCTCATTCACTCACCTCGCCATGGTGCCGTCAACCCCCCCCTTTAATTAGGGCCCTACTGACGGCCTCATGGGAAGTGTTTTCAAAAGCACCCTCTATGTCAAGAACGACACAAATGGCCGTTTCCTTGACATCTAGAGATTCATGGATAGCACTCGTCAGCTCATACAGAGCAGTATCCGTTGATCTTCCCGCTCGGTATGCATGCTGTCGCGGGTGCAAAGGCACCCTCTCCAGAATCTCTGTTCTTATATAGCTATTCAAGGCCTTCTCCATTGCCTTAAGGAAAAAGGACGTAAGGCAGATAGGCCTGAAGGATTTGGGCCGGGTGGAGTCCTTATTCCCTGCTTTCGGGATGAACACCACCCTTGCCCTTCTCCATGGTCTCGGTATGTACCCGAGTGCCAAACTACTTCTAGTTACTCGAACCAGGTGTGGTAAGATCTCCGCTATGCCCCTCTGCATAAGGGCGGGAAAGACCCCATCCACTCCCGGTGACTTGTATGGCGAGAACGAGCCAATTGCCCATTCCAACCTCGAAGGTGTACAGATGGCTTTGGCCATTTCCCAATCCACCCTGCCGGGCCTGCCCGGTTTCATTACTTCTAATACATCCTCCCACGGTAAACTCACCGGGAAGTGAGTATCTAGCAGGAGATGAGCCCTCTGCTCTCCATCTTGCGTATAACTGCCATCAGGTTTCCTGAGTGACATATGAGCTCCCATGCCATGCTTGGCCATTGCTTTATGCAATCTGGCCGCACCGGCAGGGAGTCAATCTCACCACAAAATTTCCTGAAGCTATTCCTCTTGGCTTTCCTTATTTCTTTGTTGTAGTTTGTCAGCTCCACGGTGTAGCTTTGCAAGTCTCCCGTGCGTCTTGCCCTATTGTAGAGCCTTCGCACTCGAGACCTCAGCCTTGCCAACTCCTTGCTCCACCAAGGAGCATCCCTACTACAATGCAACCTGCTAATGGGGCAGCTATCCTCAAAGGCGCCTATAATTGCCCCATTAACCTCATCCAGATAGTGCCCCAGCTCCAGCCGGCACTGTGGAGCCTTCACAGCGCCTATACGGCCAAGAGCACACCCTAAATTGGTTTTAAATTCCCAATTTGTTCGTCTGGGGTTCCTCCAAACAGTCTCCCCGTCACCGAGCCCCTCTAGATCAAACATAATGATCCTATGGTCTGAAAGGGAGGGCTCGTTCGAGACCTTCCAGTTCCGAACGAATTGCCCGATACTCTGACTACCTATCGTAAGATCAAGAACTTCCCTCCTAACTCTAGTTACAAAGGTGGGCGCTGCCCCCACATTAAAAATGTCTAGATTATATTGAAGGATAAATTCTAAGAGGTACTCACCTCTCCTGTTGTTGTTGCTGCTGCCCCATACTCTGTTGTGGGCGTTGGCATCACATCCGATGAGGAGTGGCAGCTTCCGCTCTTGACAGTACGCCACCTCCTGCACCTCCGCTGGCGGTACATCAGCCCTGTCCCCAGCGAAGTAACTGGATGCTACTACAACGGCGCGGTGATTGCCTCCATATTGCAGGTGGGCCAAGATAGGCACTAAGTCCTGCGTCGTAAATTCTGAAAGACAAGTATAATTAATATTGTTTCTGATCAGGATGCAGGCCCTAGGTTTATCACTTTTTGCATCCCAAATTACCTTGCCATTCTTACCTGACAGCCCGCAGATCTGTCCCCCGACTGTCCAGGGTTCTTGAATCAGCACCAGTCCTAGTAGCCGCTTAGTGAACAACCTTGCTATGTTGGCTGATGCCCCCTTAGCGTGGTGTAAGTTCACCTGGGCTACCCCAGTGCTCAGTCCCAAGGCGTGACTGTTCATGGAGGGTGAGAGAATCCCCCTCCTCTTCCAGGAGCATCTGCTCCTCCTCATCCTCCTCCTTCGAGAGGCTCACCCTGAGAGATGAGAGATCTACATCTCCCAGGCTCTCCCTTCGTTGGGCCTCCTCCGGGGAACAATCCTCCCGCGGTATCACTTCTTCTAGGGTGGAGGGCGAAGGAGCTTGATGCTCTTTCATGCCCGCCTCATCCTCAGACTTCCTGAGTCCTCTGACAGGGAGTTTACCAAAACGGTACCTAATCTGGTACCCCTCCCTCTTCAGTACCTCGTACGATTGGCCGTCGATGCCGGCAGTCAGCACGAGGCCCGAGTTCTCTTCTTTACAGCCAAGGACTTTCCACGCCTTCGTGTTCAGTCCTTCGTTCTGGGCACTGACGATAGCTAGTATCTTCTCAATGCCCTTGCTCGCACTACGCGGGAAGAACGTCGTGACAGTGTGCATCCTCGGGATATCTTCTCCCGAGCACGCCACTAGCTCCTCCCCCGTCCAGGTGCTCAAAGTCGATGCCTTTTGATGCACCCAGTCCGCAGTCTGTTGATTTGTGCAGTCCAGCCATAGCATGCCTGGACGGAAATGAATTCCCTCGAACTGGAGCTTATGCTCCCACCCGAGGGATATTTCCTATACTAACGCTTCTTCTAGTGCTGACAGCTCCTCAGCACTGAGCACCCTCTCCGGAAAGCCCCTCGGCATCACGCCCACCCTTACCACCCGCACTGCACCAGCATAGCTGGGGCCAGACTGGCGAGGGATAGGGCGCCCAGCCGAGGAGGGCCCGGCAAGTGCAGCTGAATCGGAGGAAGTCACCCTCCTTCTCTTGACATCCTTCTTCTCGGGAGGTGTAATGTGCCTCTCCCGCTTACCTTGGGCATGTTGAGGTGGGCTATTGCCCCTCTCTTGTGCCCTGTGTTTCTCTGCCTCTGCCCTCGCCTCCTGAGGGTTCATGCCCTCAGAGAGCGCGCGGAGGTACCATCTGACGCCTGCCCCACTGAGACCTCTTCTCAGGGGGTCATCCATCGCTCCCGGTTGTCCCGGAGGCGGCAGCGGCGGCGTCCTCTTCTTCCACTTAAGGATCTTTCTCCCTCCCGGTGCCTCCGCCATCTTACCTGCACCAGGAGGAAGAACTGGAGCCTTCTTGCTCCCTTCCTCATCCTTCTTGTCCGTCTGAGACTGGTCCGCCTGACGAGCACAGCTCGCCCTGGCAGTACCAGGTCCAGCGGTTCCTTCGTTACCCCTGGGAGCTTGCTCCTGAGGGGTCCGATGCTCAGCATGCACAACAGCGGTTATTGCCCGCTTCTCCACCTGTGCATGTCCAGCCTGATGAGCAATGCTCATCCCACTCGTACTAGGTACCACCCGCACATCCACTTCACTAGGAGCTAGCTCCTTTGTGCTCTGGACTGCACGGGCCTGCCCGCCCAATCTTCCGGCTCTTCTTCTTCCTCTTCTTTCCTTTTATTAGGGGTACTTCCATATCTGGTCCCACGAGGAGCTGGGGAATCTTGAGTCGACTGTGCCAGAGCCCCGCATGACACAGCAAGGCCATTTATTACTCCCTGATGTGGCCCGGTTTCAGAGAGGCACCGTTATATTACCCCCCGGCTGCAAACCTCCATGGGCACGGTACGCATAACACCCTGTTTTGGGGGAGGTGTATCTCCGAGGCTGCCCCCAGGGACACCGCCTCGGATGACCGACGGGAACACCTATTCCGTCGGGGACTTTTATGGACGTCCAGGTCTAGATCCGCCGAGTTCTGTAACAAACAGGGTCACCTCTTGAAGGGTGGAGTAATACTAAATGCTGCGCTCGGACGGTCCTGATGAATAGGAGGTGAAGCCTGCTATTCACCCTGGGGTATCCCCACCAATCTGGAGGAAACCCCTTGATCCTTGACTTGTGGAGAGTTCACCTGCTGCTACTGATAATTTGAACAGCTCCGAATAAACCCCCTATCCTGATTCCCCGTTAGAGTTAGCTGATCCATGAGTATAAATGTGAAGCCATTTACTTCTTGGATATAACTTTTTGTATACAGACTCTTTGCTACTAAACGCTCGACAATTCGCCTGCGTAGACCTCAAATTTATAAAAAGAACATTACAATTAAAAATTAAATTCATCTGTCAATAATTTTCTATATTTAAGAGCCCTTATTACCAAGTTTTATAAATTTTGCCAGTTCTTGCACATTGAAATATTCTAAGAAATCAGCCCATTCCAATTTATTGCAAATCTGAATTTACTAAATTAGAGCAATTTGCAATAAAATGATAGACATGTTCCATTACAGAATGAACACTTCCTACCTTCTAGGAAGTTTTTTTTTTGTGAACTATATCCATCACTAAAGCTTATGTTATGCTTAGTATGTTATATATTTATTAATCAGGGACTTTGCCCCGCACCCCATTTTGCCGCTCCTAAGACCCTCACAGAACTATTTCAGGGAGTCCGGTCTTCCCTGCGCCCTCACTAAAGCGCGTTCGAGAAATAAAAAAAATTACCCTACGTCACTCCAAATCTTGGGGAAACGCTTGGGGATCACTGTTCTGCATAAAGTCTAGTTATTCCTACACCAACTTTTCTATGTAGAAAGTGCAATTGAAAAATTACTTCCTTGATGACGGCACTTTGCTTTTGCAAACTACCTACTTATTGTGAAAAAATTTCATCTTCATATACGGATAAATATAAAAAGGTAATGGGGGAGGGGGCTATTGCCGATTTTAGTCTAGGCTTCTCGTAAATGTATTTTTTTAAATTTACAATTCCTTAATTTGAAATTAATAAATGCTTCTCACAATAATTTAATCACACCTCACTAATTCTTTTTTAAATTTGACTTCATAATATACTTGGCGCTGTATATATTTATGAATGTCAGGGGCATTTGATAGATGTGGTGGCCGGGGTTTTTATTCGGTCTGAGGAGTTTAGGAGTGAAAGAGGATTGCTTTAGGATCCCAAAAGATTATTTGAGGGGTCGTTGGGTGGAGTGTGAGATGTGGGAGCTGGTGGGTTGGCCCGTAGGGATCGGCCGCAACTTTGGAAGACTGACATCTTGATTAAGAAGGTAGTTAAAGTGAAAGAAGTATACATGATTGCGTATGCGGATGATGGGTTAATTTTGATAGGTGGAATTCGCGGATGTAGTTGGAATAACGGGGAAATAGGGTGTTGAGGAGTGGTATATGTAAACAAAATGCAATATCAAGGGATAAAACGGTAATTATGATGCTAAAGGAAATTTTCGCGGGGGATAGGGAGCCAAGGATTAAGTTGGGTGATACGGTTTTAAGAACGGTGGGAAAGGTAAAGTATATAGGGGTAACGTGGGGTAGAAGATTTAGTATAAGGAGGTTAGCCGAAGTTTCGGAGGAGGTTTTGCCGAGAACTTTTGGGAAATGATGGCGGTATTAAGAGTATTTAGAAAAAAAAGTGTTTAAGTATGAGGTGATTAAGAGAATTTTTGAGGGGGTTTATGCCACTATCGTGTTGTATGCGGTAGGGGCGTGGGTGGATAGGTTAGGCATCAAAGGGAGAAACAAGTTATTAAGAGAGCAAAGGCGGGTCTTACTGAGGATGATCAAGGGAGGACTGTTTCTGAATTCTCTTGTGGGGTAATGTGGGTGAAGATAAGAAGACTCGCATTTTTATTGAGGATGGAGGGTAGTGTAGATTGGGGTGGAACACACAAAAAGGGCCCCATACACACATCAACTTGTTGTCAACTTTGTTGTGTTGAGGTAGAAGTTTAACAGTGTGTGGGCAGGTTGAGAGACCAAATTACAAGTTGATTAACCAGGTTGACAAAATTAAAGTACTTTTGATATTGATGGGCGGGGCCTAATGCATCAATGTTGGAGTGTGTGTGGACAAGTTGTTCAATCTGAATGTCAACATCAGTCTAACCTTCTTGGTTAAGTGTTCGAATATCCA
The DNA here is from genome assembly GCA_011037195.1 of Triatoma infestans. Taxonomy (NCBI): domain Eukaryota; kingdom Metazoa; phylum Arthropoda; class Insecta; order Hemiptera; family Reduviidae; genus Triatoma; species Triatoma infestans. Next base: position 37,711 of record JAAEAF010000077.1, read on the forward strand.
TTTCTTAGTGTGCTACACAAAAATCAAAGTTGAGGAACCTTATAAACAACGTCTTATCGTCCAGTGCAAGCGTTGCCAGGAATACGGGCACACCAAATATTACTGTCAGCATCCTCCAAGGTGCGTGAAATGCGCAGGAGATCACTTTACACAAGAATGCAATAAACTGCCTGACACTCTTCCCAAGTGCGCATTATGCGGCGGCCCCATTCAGCCACTTTTAAAGGTTGCCCAATCCATAAGGAACTGCAACGGTCGAACAGATCCCCACCAGTGTATACTCATCCTTGTGCACAACGCATAGCGCCTTCAGCTCCAGGATTCTCCGCAGCCAAACGAACGGGACATCAATCACTAACACAGCCGAAGAATTCAAGTCAACATCCAGTGCACAACGCTACCAGACCCACATATGCACAGATGATCGCTTGTGCTTAGCTCCCTAATTTCTCTTACTCAAAATTCCCTCAGTATCCTCCTATGGAACGCTAACGGAATAAACAGACATAGACAAGAACTAGACGTACTGCTTCACGATAAGCGGATCGATATTTGCCTCATTACGGAGACCCACTTCACTGACAAATCACGGTTCTACATCAACGGCTACACGTTATCATCTTTCTGAACCTTTTACTTACAATATTGCAGCAGTGTATTGTCCACCTAATCACACCATAAACTCCAAGCAGTTCCTATCGTTCTTCCAGTCCTTGGGTCCCCGATTCATCTGTGGGGGCGACTACAACGCTAAGCATCCTCGCTGGGGTAGCCGAGTGACTAATCCCAGAGGTCGTACGCTTTACAGCACTTTATCCCAAACCCATCTTTCCTTCATATCTCCCTCACAACCCACCTATTGGCCTAATTCCTTAAACAAACTTCCTGATCTCTTAGATTTCTTCATATGTTCTCAAATATCATCATTTCATACCGATTCATACACTCTTCCTGATCTTTCCTCCGATCATAGCCCAGTGATTCTCTCCTTGGATATCCATCCTAAATCCGTCCCTCCCAAAATTATTCTTATTAATGGACCAATCAACTGGGACCCTTTCAAAACCCAAATTGAGCATTCCCTAGACTTGAAAACTTCTCTTAAAACACGTGAAGAACTAGACACGAATGTTATACATCTGACTCGCGTAACACGACAAAGTGCATTGCAAGCAACTACACACACCTCGACTAATAAGACCAAACATTATCCCTACAATTTACCATTACAATTGAGGATACTTATTGCCCAAAAAAGGCGGGCTAGAGCACTCTGGCAGCGCAGCAGGTATCCCTCTCACAAACATGCTCTCAACGTACTGACTAGACAACTAAAAAACGAACTACATAAATATTACAATAAACAATATGCCAATTACACTTCGACCCTTACTGCAGACGACAATTCTCTATGGGACGCTACAAAACGTCTCCTCAAATATCAAACTACTTCCTCCTCCCTACGTCACGACGATGGCTCCTGGGCAAAGTCTGATTCGGAGAAAGCTGAACTTTTTGCTACCTATCTCATCTCCATTTTTGTACCTCATTCTGCATATACAAGCCATAAATCACACTGCTGACATTATTAAAACTTTGGACACTCCTCTTCCCCTCTCTCTCCCTCCTAATCCTATTACTCCCTCTGAAGTTACTAAAATTATCTCCAACCTTCCCAAAAAGAAAAGTCCGGGCTACTACCTTATAACTTCTCGCATCATTCAACAACTGATTTTTCATTTATACTGATGTGGGTCAACTATGTTGTACAACTTGTTTTTGTGTTGATCAACCACGTTGAGAGACAAGGTTGGGCAACAAGTTGAAGTGTGTATGGGGCCCTTAAGAGCAAGATTAGGGAGGGACAGTTGTCTCTCTCTCTCCCGGGACATCAGGATGTGTGGCAGAAGAGATGGGATGCGGCTGTTAAAGGGAGGTGGACTAGGGTGAGAAATAGATTGGATGCTAAATGGAACGAGCCGGGGTATTATATAACACAATTTCAGAATAGGTATGGGGATTTCAATACAAAACTGCAGCGGTTGGGGTTGCGAGTGGGTGTGAATGTGTCGATGGGACGAAAATGTATATCACCAGTTATTTTTTTTGTATGTGATGTGGGAAAACAATAGAAGGGCATAATTGAATAATTTAAGAGAGAAGGAGGTAGAGTTTATTTGTAGGACTTTAATTAGTGAAAAGGGGTTTGGGGCGTTGGAGGAGTTTGCGGGTAAGGTTTTGGGGAAAAAGGAGAGGAGGGCTGTTTGTTAGGTTAGATTGGTATGGTAAAAAGAGTTTCTACGGGCTCAAACAAGCCAGCAAGATGTGAAATATAAAGCTTGATGCTTGTTTGAAGAACACCGAGCTCCAGCAGCCAAGTTTTGATTCTTGCATATATTTTATAAAGACAAAAAATTCCTTGCTGATTGTGGCTGTGTGAGTAGACGACCTGCTGATCTTTTCGACTGACGAATAAATAATACAGCAAGATAAATCTCAACTAATGAGGACCTTAAAAGTTGGTGAACCGGGCGGAAGCCAACATGTCTTGGGATTTCGCTGTCGAGGGACCGGAAAGACAAGAAGATCTAGTTCACCCAGCAAACATACATCGAATAGGTTTTGAAGCGGTTCAATATAGATCATATAACTCTATAATAACTCTGAGCCCCAATGAAAAATTCACACAGGGGGAAGAACCCTTTTTATCCTCACGACAAAAATAAAACTAAAGGTTTTACTTACTGGCCTCGAACTCGGAACCCTGCGTCAGAGCTCATCCCTTTCCTGATTGGTAGAGATAGTTTTTATTTTATTTTGGTTTTCTTATATATGATTATTAGACCTAAATCTCTAAATTTGTTTACATTGACAACGAATATGGTTCCGTTATCAGTAAAATCGTTCTTAATAGACCTCATCGCCCACGAAATCTATTATAATAGCAGGTATGAAAAAATAGGTTTTTTTAAGTCTTTAACTGTTTCAAGATGACGTGCCTCTATTGAAAAGCATATAAATAAACTTTAATTAGATTGCACGAAAATTAGTAATTATACAGAAAATCGCGAAAAACTAAATAAAATCTTTCAGTAAAATTACACTTCTAATTTTGTTTTTTTTCTCTTATTCTCTATCTATCGAAAATCATAAAGACTTCAGTAAGGTGATATCATAGGAAGTGGATTAGCTCAAGGGTATCACGCTAAATTCTAGGTGGAGATCCCTTCGAGTCCAGCAGTGCAGCTTTTAGACTTTCTTCTTATGGAAATCCCATAACGATAACCCTCTAGGCAGTTCACTGTCTGATGATAGACAGTGTTGTCTTTAACGAGAGAATATTCGTCGGAGGCCGGCAGTGCACTAAAGGCTCCGGGGGTACAATAGATCTTACAGGTCGCAGTGCACTGTCATACTTTCGGTTGAAAGAATATGACCGAAACCTACCTCCCATAGTGATAACCCAACCGGAATGTCAAGTTTGACGTTTATTCTTGACGTGTCAAGTTCTGCGATTATTCTTTAAGAGTTTGTATTCCAAACACAAGATCATCAATAAGTAAAAACCAGTTGTCGTAGTCAGGGATCTTCAAGAAGATTTGTAGCGAAAACTCAATTTCGAAAATTTGACACTATTGCTCGACTTCCCCTAACATAATTTTCATGCAATATGGTATTTCTCAATATTTTATGTCGAAAATTTTATTCTTATTTAATAAGTATCAATAATTTAAAAAAATAAATTAGTATAACAGGTTGAAAAATATTAATATTGAACAAAAAAATCATTTAAAGCAAGTAAAAGTAATAAAACTGTCATTTCTTTAAAAAATATACATATTTTATTAAATTGTTTAAGTTACAATAGATATGGACTGAGTTTTCTCTCATAAAGATCATATTTAGTCAACCAGTGCTGTGAATTATTTTCTCAGCGCCCCCTACACCTAGATTCAGTTTGAAATTAAACAGCCACTAGCCTATTGCCGTATTCTATGTTTATATGTCCTTTGGAATTTTCTTAAACATTTGTGTTTTTGGTTAATTCATAATTCATAAAATGTGAGGAAATCAGTTTTATTGTGATAGGTAATTTAAATATTAAAATGAACGGCTCTGCTCAGCGTTGAAATTTCACAAAAATGATTTCATTCTTTAAAAAAACATAAAATAAGTAGAAAAATTATAAAGTGAGAAAACAATAGTATTAAAAAACTAAGCAATTTTCATATTTTTCATGCACTATGTTTTTTCTTAATATTCTATATTGGTGTTTATTAATTAATATAAGTAATTACAACAGATTGAAAAACATAAGACTGTTAAATTACAGTTCATGATTTTGTAATTTACTTTCTTAGAGCATAAAGTATTTTTCATTCTAAAAATAATTTAACGGCTGGTGTTGGTGTCCCTGGCCAATCTTACTTTTTAGTTGTCTTGATTAAACTCATTTTTCGACAGATTTTTGTTTTTTGTAGTTTTGATATTTTATTTTTGCAATTGAATAGAATATAATTAATTTATTTGTTAATAACACTTGGATTTCAACTAAAATTTATTGTGTGAATGTGTTGTTGTTAAGTAGAGTGATTATAACAAAAATTATTCAATTTTGTGTTAAAATTAAAATAAATATTGGACAGTCTTTTATTTTTATGATTATTATTTTTGGGAATAAAAACTTTGAACAAGGAAGTGAAAATATTTAAAAATTGTGAAAAACTTCCATATTTCTGTAAGTACAATCGGTTCAACTGTTAAATATTATCATGATTTATACGCATTACATTACAACTAGTGTAGGAATTTTATACATAATCTGGTAAAGGTAAGTGCTTCTTTGCTTTTCCGTATTGTAATTTTTTTTAAGGTTTTGCTAACTCATTTTTCCTTTTTAAAATTTCTTTTTCATTCAAGTTCATTAAAATTGCTTTTCTTTTTCTTTTTTTCTTAAATACGCTAATGTCTTTAATTTATATTGCACTAACTTTTTGATTAGTTTTTCATTTAACTTTCATATTTGGCATATGGCCATTATTTTTATTAAGCTACTTACTAAGTAAAGTGTTTTCATGATATTAGATATATATGTATATATATATACTTCTGAAATATATTTTAAGGTTATTTCATTTCATTGCATCTATAACCTGCTTCATTGTTTCTTTGTTCGTCTAAAAGTGAAAATAACCATTATGCTTAGTATTATTTAAAAGGTCATCGTCATTTATTTCGTTTTTTTTTTTTTTTGACTGATATTTTAGTGAACAATTTCCATTAAAAACTGTTAATTCGGTTTGTATATTAAGGAAAATATGTAAACTATTGATTTGGACATTGAGCAGTACTTATGTAAGATATCTTTGTAATATTACGTTATGTCATTATTATTTATTTTTTTAAATAATACTATCTTCTTATAAGATTAGATAAATTGGTGTATAATTAAAACTAAATTTTAACTTTTTCTTTCCAATTAAACTAGCTAGCGGAATTAGTTTTTTTTCTCCTCTGTTCCAGTCATACTATAATGGAGAATGTAATGGAAGTTGAACAAGTATTAGATGTATCACATCTACTGAGTACATCCAAATCACAGGTTGTTGCTAAATGGCTACGTAAATTAGATGAAGGATCACTCACCCATGTACATTTTAGAGATCATTGGAAGATATGGGTGCCCAAAGCTTTTACACCTGAACAAAACCCGAGCTGCCTTGATTGGGGTATTAAGGAAGAGATAGGTATTTGTAATTCAATCTATCAATTTTGTTTGTTTCAATAAGATGCAGTCAGAAATATTTGAGTTATCATTATATATGATAAGCTCTTTATAAACTGACATCCTGCTAGAAAGCTCTGAGAAATTTCAAGAGATTTTCCTAAATTAACTGGATATTTTTTTGTAGTTCTGGCAACTTGTCATTTATTATTTCATTCCTTGAAGAAAGCTATTTATGCATGTAGAGGTTAATTATAATTTACAAAGGCTTATTTTATATTTTAAACGAGTGATTACAGTAAGTTAACTATATTATTGGTGCTTTTAGACTAATATGAGGTGCTTTTAGACCTCATAGTTTCATGCACCTACACTCCCATTGTTTACTTTGTATTTGTTTATATATACTTTCGGGAAAATGCCTCCTTTCAAATGGAGTTGACGTAGTTATCTACAAAAATATACATGTTTGTAATAAACAAAAAATAAACAATCTTCATTAAAGCAGGAATAATAAAAATAGTGATTATCGTCACCAGCACTGTCGCTATTAATATTTAATGTTTACAGATACATTATGTTTCAGTAAACAGTCAGTAATCATTATAAATAAATAAAAAAACTCGACATTATGAAAAGAAAAAACAGCTTTTATCTAAGTTAAAATAAACAATAGTTAAGTATATATATGTATATCACTTCTGAAATATATTGTTTCTATAGCCGTATAAACATCTCATTATAAACAGTAGTTACCTCATCGGATATTATTCAATTAATGAAATAAAGTTATTAAAATATCAGAGTTACATTGAAAATATTCTTGAAAAGTAGTTGATCATACAAATTTTTTAGTCTTAAGTAAATTATTTTGGTAAGCCTATTATAATTCATACAAAGAAATTTTGCAATCCAATTTAGAACTCTCTCACTTATACGATACAAACAATGAGATCTAATTTAAATTCCATTTTCATTAACCAGAGAGGAAGTATATTTTTCTTTAAGTAAAATTATTTAATTTTAATTAAGTAATAATTAAAATAATAAAAAAAACTAATAAATAATAAATATAAAAAATGATATTTTATTAAAATTTAGATGAAGTGACTCTGCCTATCCGTCTAACTGCTTCATTCTATGGTTTTTGACTGGTTTCGGGTGTTTACTATCATTAGGATCTCTTGATAAACGTGTGTGTACAAAGTCAGGGCATATTCTCAGGCTTTGTATTGTGCTCTGATATCCCACTATTTTATTTTTCCATTTGTTCTGTCGAATCCTTAATAAAGAAATTTGTCAAATTGCATTCTGTTTCACCATTTTAACCGTGCCTAATCAGCAATTCAGTAATTTTAGAATCTTCATAGATATTTCTGCCACGATTGGGATCTGATCTCTCATCCAATATGAACTTATATTCTCCTATCTTGATGATAGGAGAATGTCCGAAACTAGCTTATGACCAGTAACTGAAGCAGGACACCACGTAAAAAGTCGCTGTTTTCCAGCGTTGCTTATCCAACCACCCATATTTTTTCTATATCAACTTCGATTTTCAACTTATTTTCGTTGAGACATTGGAAAGTGTTTTTCCCACATATGCGATCCAAAAATTAAGTATGGTATTCAGTCTTACGTTTTGTTATTCGGCATGAAAATTTTACCCTGCAAAGTTCTGGTAGCTTCCTTAGCTTTACCGAATAAGTCGGCAGATAAGCTAATGCTTAGGCCAATTTTCTTCAGTGTGCCGTATCTTTAGCTGCTTTTTTGCTATATGTACATCATATTCAGCTACCCCAGTGGATCCGATGTATCCATGTGGTCATCCTTACTGACCTATTTAAAACAAGGATATGATTTGAAATTGAAACTATTATTAAGCATTATTCAGCTACCCCGTTGAAATTGTTCCGATCTCTCATCCTGTATTCAAACATTTTTGGAAGGTATGTTTATTGAAATTATTATTATTAATAATATCAACATTTCCTGTTTTCAGTTCAGCAGATGTTAATTGAACCACTAGAAGAATTTATGTGCCGTGGTGATCAGCAAGTGGTTTTCAGTTACCTAAGTGATTCTGATAATACGCCTTCCGTATGTGGTAAAGTTTTTAAACTTGGCGAGCCAACATATAATTGCCGTGATTGTGGCATGGATCCTACTTGTGTACTCTGCCTTGAATGCTTTAAATTATCAGAACATAAAAATCATAAATACAAAATGGGAACATCATCCGGTGGTGGATGCTGTGATTGTGGCGATGTAGAGGCATGGAAGTCTAGTCCATATTGTAAAACTCATGAAGAGGGTTTGAAAAGGAAGAATGGTAGTGCACAGTTCCCAAGTGATTTAGCTGAAAGAATTCATTGGGTATTCGCTGCTGTTCTTCGTTATGCATATCAGGTTATTGATCTTTGCAATTTTAGTGAACATTGTGTTTTATATATATATATTTCTAGTTTTTACAATATGAATGTTCCAGATCCTTACGCTGGAATACTCGCCTGGACTTCCATCGGATTTAAGACTTAAAGAAGAAGATCTTATTGACCCATTAAGTTCTATAGAAGCTGAAGATCTGTTCTGCACAGTTCTATACAATGATGAAACACATACATTTGAACAGGTCATTATTTGTGCCAGTTTATTATATTTTATGATGAACAAAGTTAGCAGTCATAAACAGCTGATATTCGACATTTATTATGAGCACATGTTCTTGTTTTTTTTCTGGAGATTGTGCTACACTAACAAATTAATAATGTAAAGAATACATTTTTTGTTGTTTTGTTAATTCAAGGAATTTAATAAATAATATTAAAATTGTTCAGTATCAATATATTGGCAACATGTTTAATATTTGTATAGGCCATGTTAATAAGTTATGTATAACATGATACAAGTTAACATGTTATAAGTTATGTATTGGGCATATATGGTCAAAATTAAGAACGGAAAGTTAACTCGTTTTTTATGTTAAGTATTGTCAAACTGGAGATTGATCATGTGGATAATAATATCGTATCTCTCCAATTTGAATTTTTGCTTCACATTACATTAAATTTTTCCTAGCGTTTAAAGTCCATTGACGCCAATCTAAATTGTTCACTGCCTGGCTCAGTATTATTTAATGGTGAACGATGATCATGTATGTTCAAACTTGAAATTGCAAATCTTCTAATTGAGATTTTTTCCTCAGGTTATTACCACATTAGCTCGTGTGATCAAATGCACTCAACGTGATGCTATTGAGTTTGTAACTAACATTGACCGAGAAGGACGAGCTGTTGTAAATTCATCAACATTTCAACATTGTACCGAGTTAAAAATGGATATTGAACGTTTTACATCTAGGCATGGCACGCGTCCATTGAAAGTTCTCGTTGTACATGCTTATGTAATCGCACATCAGATGTACGCCTTGCGTTTACTAACATGGTTGCAAAAAATAGTTGGAATGGCCGAAGGTTTCCGGAATATATTTTCTGATGTTGTACTGCACCATAAACATCCAGATGGAAGTAGTGGTAAGTGTTTATTTTATATGCTGCAGGAGACCAGAAATTTGGATACGCTGCCTTTTAATATTTTTAATTTGCCTCTGATAATAAATAACTATTATATTCGATCTTCCTGAGAAGTGATTAATTTTGGACGTCCTGCGAAGAGATGTGGGTTTTCAAATGTTACAGTCGTTTGCATATTTTTAACAAAACTTTTACTTCTTTCCAATTTTTCGATATGAAAGGGCTTCAGATTTCACCAATTATTGCATCTCTTTTTCCTATTTTTTTTTTTTTACTTTCCCATTTTTTAAAAAGGTTGAAAAATATTAGATGAATATTGTTTTACGTCTTTTTCTATGCCATTTATATTTAAAGTTGATCTGACGATTTATGTCCTTCAGTTCACCAGTATACCACGATTGTTTTTGTTTATGTTTTGTAGAATCTAATAAATATTTTCTTAATAACATTCACTTTTTTTTTCAGATTCATGTATCGCATCTAAGAAAATAAAATAATCCTCTGGAATTTTATCCGTCGTAGCATGCATATTTATAGTTTTCCTGACCGGTTTTGGGGGGATTCTGGGGGAACAGTAGCGTTGAGCTATCAAACAAACCATCAAGTTTGAGTGTAAAAGAAACATTAAGTTGAAGTGAACTCTCTACACGAACTCGGTGTATTTATTTTTGACGATGGATGAAAATCCGAAACCGGTCAGGAAAACTATAAATATGCATGCTACGACGGATAAAATTCCAGATGTTATTCAGCATTGCGGACCCATCTACATAAATAATCCTCCTTTTCACTTTTATAATAAATATTTCTACAACATAAATTATATTGAAAAAGTTCCTTTTTATTGCTATATCATTTAATAATATCTTATATGAATAATTTAATATCTTACATTTCCTAATATGAATTTATCGTGTATTGCTAGTTGTCTTTATTAGATTATGTTTAATTTCACAGTTGGTATAACTGTTTCAGAGCGATCCGCTCTTTGTATTGTATACTGGATCTTACTCGAGCTTTCGACTTTTACAGTGGCCATCATCAGGAGTTATAGTACAAAATAGTATACCCTGCTAAACCGAAGATCGTAAAATATGTCATATAAAACAATATTATTAAATATATCTGTTGAGATTAAGGTTATGTTACATTAATTGCACAACTTAATGTTATCTCCCCATTAGGATTACTCTGTGTGAGTTATTTTACGAAGATCTTTTGTTTGTTTGGCAGGGTTATTTTGTACTATAGCTTCTGATGATGACCGCTATAGAGAGTCCGAAAGCTTGGGTAAGATCAATAAAACAAAAAAAAGACTGGATCGCTCTGTCATTATTGCTACCTTATTCTAAAAATATTACTACTGGTATTAACATTTAAAGAAAATAGCATAATTAATAATGAAATTTTCAGAAGAATTAATTACTTCAAAATTTTCAATAATATATAACAATAGTGTTTGAAACATGCGCATTTACTTTATTGTATTAATGTTCTGAAACATATCTCGTAAACGAAATTACTTTTTCATCTACCCAATGAGATAAGTTTATATAAAACATTATTACTCATGAAGGTGTCTGCAGAAATAATCATTAATTTATTACAGGTTCGTTAATAGAATGTATACTAATGAAGGATTCGCTATTGTGGAAATCAGCAAGACTTCATTGGCATCGTCTTCTAATTTCTGGAATGTTTATGGAATATGAAAGCAAGAAAGCTTTTGCTAAAGTTTTTACTAAAAATTATGGAGCTGTTTTAAAAGATTTTATAAGGGACGATCATGATCATGGTTTTTCAATAGCCTCATTGTCAATACAGATCTTCCCAGTACCAACTCTAGCGCAGTATTTAATCGCTTATGAAGATGTATTGTTTATACTGTTGAATACATTCATATCTGAATGTTCACGAAAATGCAACAGGGTTTGTAGATTTTTTTATACGTTTTTTAGTCTTTTTTAGGGAATAGTGCACTACGATCTAAAAGATCCATTGTGCCCCTGGAGCCATCTCAGTGCCCTGCCTATCACCGGGTAGTGAGCTGTAGAAACTCCTATGAAGAGAAAATATAAGGGCATCATTGCTGGATTCGAACCTCGGACCTCCGCGCGTCCATCGCGCTACCGTTGTAGATATTTTAATAAAGTATCTTTAGATTTGATCATTGTTTCCAAACAAAGATTGCAAACTTTTATAGTTGAATTGTGTTGCGTAATCCCTTAAAGTGGAGCTGGGATTAGTTCAAATAATATTTTAATAATTATTTCAACAATGATTTCAATGTTTAAAATAATATTTCGTACCTATCATTTCAAATAATGATATGAATTAACAGATTACTTCGTTATTTGAAATAACAAATAAATGAGTTATTTATTGTAATCATAAAACAAACTTTATTTCTAACATTATTTTTCAATTGCTCAGTTCTAGAGTTTTAAACATTCTTTGTCTCCTCCTAGAGGCTTTCGTCTTGTCTTGACTCGCAAATGCCTCCTTGCATCGTCACAAATCTTCCTAGCCTTCCTTGGGACGGTTTAGTTCGAGTCTTCCTGGCGACTGGCTTGCCATCTGAGATAACGGTTATACTGAATTCGGCCGATTTTGAATCGCGGCTGTTGTGTCTCGGTGTTTGAGAAATTAGTTAAAGTTCTAGAGATTTATCACTCTCCACTGTATAACAAGTGGTTCATAAAGTTGATTTTTTGTTTTTTTAAGTGATTTCAGTTTTCCTGAGCGGGGTTCGGATTCTGGTTCCCTCTATTTTAGAGAAAAGTTTGTTGCCATAAGCATATGTACTTCAAATAAACTCAGTGTATTATGCATTATTCATCTTATAACTACATTATTGAAAAGATTTGACTACTATTGAAAAGATTTCTAAACGATATTGCTAGAGATTTTGTTTATTTGCAAGTATTCCGTTTTAAGATTTTGAGGAAAGAAAAAAATAGAAGTTTCGAAAACTAATAAAATGAGAGTTCGTTTAAGGGAGTGAGACATTAAAGCTTAGTAATACAAGTCTCTAAATTAAACACAGTTGGCAGTGTATATAGTTAGTATTGATTTTCAATTATTGATCATTGTTAGGTGGGAAAACTGGAATTTGATCGAACAGCACCTACTGGACCATTCAAAAGAGCTACTTACATTCTGTATGACATAAGATATTTATTAGGTAGTCCTCCAGCGAAATGGACTGATGAACTTCGTAAAGGTAAAAATACTTTCCTCAGTTTGGAACTTTTTTTTTAATTACTTTAGATAACTTTATTTGATTTATATGTATGTATTTTTGCAGGATTTTTGCAAGGTGTGTCGCTGATATTGACACTTCTAACTTACATGCAGGGTATGGACTCAGTAACGCGCCAAATTGGGCAACATATGGAATATGAGCCAGAATGGGAATCAGCATTTAATTTGCATATAAAATTAGCACCCGTTATTACTATGGTGCTTAAGTGGTGTTCTTCTGATAGAGTTGTCCTTATAAAGGTAATAAAGAAATAAGTACATAAAATAATACATATACTATATACACTATATACATATACATGAGGCTCAATTCAAATAAGGATCTGTTGATTGTAAAAGGTGAATGGCAACAATGGGTGAATCCCGCTTGTGTGTAACTTCACTGGTCCATTTTGCTCATTGCGGATATGATTTTGTTATCTTTGTTTGACAATAAGTGAAAATTACAGTCTTCATTTTTAATCACGATAAAAAATAATTCCATTTCTTAACTTACATGATCATAATGCTCTACATGTTGCCGTAACCTCTTTGAACATTATCGGCTTGCGATGATAAGGGGAAGAAAAATAAGAGAATTGTATAGAGAATTTAGGGCATATTAGATACAAATTCTACGTGCATGTACGCAGTACACCCCAGAGTTAACCGCCTAAACTTCACGGTTGGATTCCAAAGATTTGTTTGGAAGAAAAAAATCTGAACCTTTGTGGAGAAATATCTCCTTAGAGAGATACGTTTGAATGTTTGAAAAGTCATATTGTTTGAACTTTTTCAAAGTTTTACTTCCTCATAATATTTTGCAAATGTCTAATTTTTTGTCATCATAAATTTTTTTCAGAGCTCCTTATGTAGAGCACCAATGGTGTATCCGAAACGTAGAGCAGCTAAAGAATTTTTTCTAAGAAAAAATTCTTTGGCCATTACCGTTAAAAAGCTTTTATTACGCCTGACAATTTTCGAACTAGTTTCTCTATAAATAGTCGGCCCATGTGTTTGCAATGCGTCTCATTATGTAAAAACAATGTTTACCAATTAAAATAAAATTATCATTTTGTTGTTATTATTATTTCAGGCATATCGTTTAACATTGAAGAAACTTTTTGAAAACCCAAGCTTTGACCCTAATCAACCGGGTGTAGTGAGAGAACTGGCTGATCACAGTGTGTCTTGTTTACAATATGACGTGTCTACGCAACCAGTATCAATACATTTGCCATTGTCAAGATTTCTTGCTGGGCTGCATCTTCATTTAGAAAAATATGGCTTAACTTTTGATTCTTCCGAGTTTTATCACCTTTCGAAACAGACTCCTGTGCAAATAATTGAACCAGTACTGCGTACTCAGGTATAACTTCAAGATTGTAATAAGTAGTCTATTAATTCTTCAGTTATAGTTATAGAATCTATCTTCTTACTCTCGTAAAACATCTGGTAGTGATCAGCTTATATTCATTTCTAATTCCGCCACACTATATTAAATTTCTCTTGTTTTTTCCTTAGGGAAATACTAAACAATTTGTACCTATTTAATGTCATAGACTAATTTGCATTTGTCTAATCTCATCACGATTTCATCCGAGCTTTACTGTTTTTTTTTTCTTTGTTTTGTTTTTTTTTTTTCATTCTGCCCAATTAAACCTTTTCTTTTTCAATTAATAGAAGCCTTTGGATTGTTATCCTTCTTTTTGTTGTTACTGACTGGTTTCGGATTCTCATCCATTGCCAAAGTATGTTATTAAGTTCGCTTAGAAAGTTGACTTCAATTTAAGCACATTGTTTATATTATGTGTGCACACCTGTAGTGAGAAAAAGAATGATTAAAAATTATAATTAGAAATTAAATATTGGAACATAATAATAAACGATGTGCTTAAAGAGTAATTGAAATTAAGCCATTTAAAAATGGTGTTGAAAAGGTGTAGGTGTACATGTTGCTTTGTCTAGCCGTGGTATTTTTTTCTAAAACGCGGTGGGCGATTTGAAGTGCAAGCATTATATAATTATGAATATATATAAAGTATGAAGAATAAGGAATATATAAAGTTATAAGCAAGGGAATAAATATTGAAATACAAGTACGGTTGGTATAAAATGGTAAATTTGAGTTAAAGATATAGTTGAACTAAATAATCAGATCAAAGTAAAAAAATATTTTTTGAAATATACTTTTATTTATTTTATTTATTCATGGTTTTATACTTGAAAAAGCTGGGGTTAATCATATATAAGGCTAATGGAACATTCAGATTTAAAGAAATAACTTATTTAAAAAATAATTAAATAAATAGTTAAGTAATAATATTGTATTTAAGAATATAAAACAAGAACTTAAATCAATAGTTTGTTTTTAGATCGCGGTTGTTGGAGATGTGTATGTGAGAGAGATTGAAAGAGTGCAGTATAATTCAAAAACGAAGAATTGCAAATTTCAAACTTGATATTCCTTTCGTTCATATTCGACACCAAGATTTCGTTGAAAATCGATTAACTGGAAATGCCACTTTATTCTTTGATTTTTGGGTTTTTGCAGCTTTCTCAAAAATAGTTCCAGCAATCTTGGTGTGCTGACTGCACGCGTATAACTTTTATTTGGAACATTTTTCAGCGAAATTGATTTCTGGATGGAGCTGAGGCATTCCTTTTAAGTGTCATTTGATTATATTGTTCGGCTCCATCAATTTTATAATACTAAGAACCATAGAGTATTTATATAGTAATTTTAAAAAGTTTAAAGAAATTTTTTGCCTAAATAAACTTACTTAAAACAAAACAAAAAAATCTGTTTTAATCAGTTCAGGATTTTGCTTTCTTGCCTTTCTCTTTTTTCAATTCACAAATTTTCTTCTAACTATGAATTTCAAATAAGAGATTTGATTTTCCTAAATACTATTTAGATGATACGGTCGTAAAATATATTGAAATTGCATTTTATAAGAAAGCTTATCATCACCTCACCCTCAGAACTCTCCTTAAATCAATTTTCGTGGAATATTAAATTTGAACTTAAGCTAATTTTTTTCTCTCTGAGTTGCGCTGTTCTTAAGCAGATGCGTTCTCTATATCATAGTTCAAATGCCTTCAAACATATATATTCGATGAAAGCACAATTTGGAAAATCTAAACCTTCTACTTCCTGTTACATTAGTCTCAGAAAATAAATAAAAATTTGACTCAACGCCAAACAGCCTCTATAAAATTTGTCTTTCTCGAAGTTTATCTGCAATTAAAATTATTAAATCCCAAATATATATATTTATTGTGTTTTCTCAATACATTATTTTTGTATTTTATTATAAACAATTACTTTCAGGTTATGATTGCTCAGGTCCATGCTGGAATGTGGCGACGTAACGGTTATTCCTTATCAAACCAGATTTTTTTCTATCATAATGTTAAATGTAGAGGAGAAATGTTAGATAAAGACGTTGTACTTCTCCAAATAGGCGCATCATTAATTGAAAGCAATGAATTTCTTATTCATACATTAAATAAATATGGACTAATATACTGGGCTTCTGATGATTTTGAAATAAATTCAGTTAAAAATTCAGAAGAAGATACCATGAAACAAACAATAAATATGGTTGAAGAATTTTTGTCATTACTAATTGTGATCACTGGTGAAAGATACATACCAGGCGTTGGTAAAGTTACTCAAGATGATTGTATAAAAAATGAAATTATGCATCAATTATTTATACATCCGCTTTCCCATTCTGAAGTCATTAAGACTCTCCCAGACGATATGAACCATGAAACTGGAATGGAAAGGGTGATAAATGTTGTGGCTACTTATAAAAAACAAGTAAATGAATAATAAAATTGTTATTTCAGATCAAATATATCCCATTTTTCCGTTTTTTATCTAAATAATATTTTTTAAAGGTTTCTGGCAAAGGTGTTTATGTAATTAAACCGGAATTTTTGGATAAATATAATGTATTCTTCTATCATTATACAAAAGAAGAAATGTCTAAATCTGAAGAAGAACAACGAAAACTACGAAAAGAAAAAACTGGCCTTGAATGTTGCCCACCACCTGTGCTCCCATCATTTTCAGAACCATTCAACATGGTGGCTGATCTTCTTCAGTGTGATGTGATGTTACACATAATGAAAGTGGTGCTCGAAAGGTCTTTAAATTTACGAGCAAGAAGTTTTTCGGAAGCCCAACTTCATAAGGTAAGGGAATTTTAAATTCTTCTGTATAAACTTGAATTTTATTAGCCAGATTTCCGTTTCATTTGTTAGTTTCCAAATCAGAAACGTAGCCAGGGTCTTGCTATAGTTTCCACCCACATCATTCTCCATTCTTCATTTTATTTTTTTAATTGAATAGCTATTCAAACAACTTGACCGAAGGTCAGATGTTAATGTGATTCTTGTTTATGTGTGGATGATTTAGTTTCTGCTTGTCTAGCGCTTTAGGGTAGAAACGGGACTAGAAAAACGCTCATACAGAAAAAGCTACTTATGTTAATTTTCACATAAAAATGAATTTCTGTGCGCAGTTTTTCATGGGTATATAATTGTGACTTACTGTCACCTCTTTATGTAAAAAAGTTTAAATTAATGATTTTTTTCGTCAAATTATATATTATAAAATTTTCGATTTTGAGTTTTCACCGCAGATGTACATGTTTTGAGATCCCCTGAACACGAAAACGTGGTTTTTAGAAATTGAGTGTGGTGAGGGGTGTAGCGTATTTCTAAAACGGAAAATCGCAAAAAGTTCAAATTTGATATTGGTTTGGGTGTTACTATAGAACTTAGTCAAAATAAGTTACCGAAAGTACCATTTTACTGAGTTGATTTTTCTTTCTTTTCTGCAATTTTCTCGGAATTGGCTCGAACAATTTTCTTTAAACTTTGTATATACACTACAAACTCTACTATCACTTATATTTGTAACATTTTCCAAAATTAAGTTTTAGGAGTTCTGAAGGAGGGGCAATTTTTAGACTTTAAAGTACTATATATTATACAATTCTAATACCTGTGTAATATTAAAATAATTCAATGCATCGCCACATTTCCGAGCTTAAAGAACATGTATTGACTTGGTCCGTGCGACTTTACTTAACGGTTTTCCAGATGCCATTTTCTCGATAAAGACACCAACGGGGTTTTTTTAATTTGATATACTAACTACGCTTATATAGAGACCTATCACTTTTGTTAATGGTTTTTTTCTGAGAATATTTTGATTCTTCAAGAGGCATGGGGGGGGGGAGTTGGGGGTCCCGCTTCCCTCATAATAGTTTAAATCTTCATCTATTTAAATTGAAATATTTAGTAAACAATTTAAAATTTGAAGAGAATTTACTATAGAAATACTAGTAAGAAGAAGTCGTGTGAGAACGTTTCCTTCCTTCCTATATAATTTGGGTTTTTTATTTCTGTTGAATATTTCTGTCTTTTGTTTAAAATATTTTTTAACCCTAATTTGTGGTGTTTCACAGATTCTACATCTTATTGGATACGCTTTACATGAAGAAGAACAGAAATATTCCACGTTTTTCCAATTTACAACTAGAGCTGAAAAGTGGCATTTAGAAAAAATTTTAGAAAAGTTAACTACTAGTGCTCGTGTAGAAGTACATCGTGATTTACTTAATTACATTTTAAAGAAATATCGACAAGTTGCTTATAAAAAAAGTGAAGAATATGCTGCGAGTAGTAGCTCTGCTGAAACCTCCTCAGAGGGATCACACAATGCGTCAGATTCTCAGGAGAAAGAATATCGGGCGAGACTTGCTGCGGAGAAAAGAGCTAAAATTATGGCTCAAATAGCTATGCAACAACAACTATTCATGAAAGAAAATGCAGCTCTTTTTAATGAAACTCAAATTACTGACAGGTAAAGCATATTAATAATTTATTTCCATATAATGTTATTCTAATTCAGTATATTCTAGTTACTGAATTAGGTAATTTAATTTGCAATAGTGTTTAAAAAAAGATTAAATTGCAGATCTGACTCAGATAAAGCGGATGTCGATATGACATCAGCCGAAGGGCCTGTAATCTGTTTGGGTCCTCATCAAACCCTAAGACCAGCAGAAAGTCGTAAAAGTTATATGCTTACCTGTATCATTTGTCAAGAGAATGAAGTAGTGAGACATGATGGTCCAGCTATGGTCCTAGCAGCTTTTATACAAAAATCAACAGTATTATGTCGCACAAGAAGTAAAAGTATCAAACCAATAAGCATTAGCTTTAGAAAAGTTTTCTTCTGTGATGATTATGATAGATTTTTTTCTCCTGTTGTAACAGATGAAGAGATTTCCGTTGATCCAGAAATCTTCTCAAATTTAACATTGGACTCAAAATTAGGTCCTGCTCCACATGCGTCAACTTGTGGTCATGTAATGCATTCAACGTGTTGGTCGTCGTATATTGACGGCATATTGTCGAAAGAAAATCGTCGACCATATAGACTCAGACAACCGACTTCCTTTGATATTGAGAAGAATGAATATTTGTGCCCGTTATGTAATTGCCTAAATAATACGGTAAATATTGTATTCGTAATTATTTGTAAGTATTTTGTGGAGTGTTAAGTATAAATTTAGACAGGATAAGTGGGGGTGGGCTAGACAAGCTACGCTACCGTGACCCCTATTTGTGCCACCCATTCATTTAGAGAATTCACTCCATCCCTGTTTTCTGATAAAACATAGGATAATGAAAGTGACTAGTGCATGAAACTATCCGTTTATGAAGAAAATTCTCCTAAGCGTTGAACCAACAGCTCGATCAGGCGACTAGTTGCTTTTATGCGTTGAGCACCAGGTAAACAAACCTTATTTTGGTTTCTCAGCTTTTGGATGTTCAGATGATCCAGCTTGATTTGCTGACAAATGTATAAAAAAAAACTCTTTACTTTTTTTAAAATCACATTTCTGGAAAAAAAGATGTTTGAGTGTTCTGGAGAGCTCTGGATCAACAAATACATATGTGTTCATATGGTTATAGGGACATAAATATATATCTGTAGCAGTTTAGACATTATTAGCCTTTTTCTGAACCCTTATAACTTTTATAAAAAATAATAGTTTATGGCAATAGTGGCTTCTGAAAATCGATTAAAAAGGAGAAACAAAGACTGTTTTCATGTTTATATTCTAAACAAAAAACCAAAGAAAACATTGTTTGATATTTTTCTTTCAATTGAAAAGTTTTCCTGGAAAGATGTTATCTAATAACCCATTTATAATATAATATAAGCATATAAGTATATTATGTTTTTTTCCCCCAAGGTTATACCTGTTATACCCGAATTGAATACTATCCCGGATAGTAAATCCAGTGAACCCTCAGTAGAAAAAGTGTCGTTTCCGAGCTGGTATGAGGCGTCATTAGTGGCAGTGAAACATAAGAGAAAAGTAGATGAGTCACTGCGAACTAATCCACTCCTAGCTATTGGACACACAGAAGATGGTGAGGGACAGCAAATAAGTGAACAGTTTGTAGATGCTACTTCAGAAATAGAATCTACTGATCGAGATATGGAAGAGGTAGATAAGTGTTTTTTATTTTGATAATTTTTACTTTTTCTTACTTCTTTAAGCGAAAATGTATTTCAAATTTGTTGGGTTTTTAAAATTAAGGTTTTCATTGGAAACTCATGTTTGAGGTTCAAAATAATGTACATTTTTGAGAAAATGTTTTCTCTCTCCCCTCTCTTCTGTTTATTTGTGGTATAACTCAAAAAGAAACAGTCCCAGAAAATTCAAACTTGTAATTTCTTTTGGGTAATACCAGAGCATCTGATATGAAAGTTACAGTCAAAATACGCCAACCGGGACCACCTTCCTGAATAACCAATCAATCATAGTATTTCAGGCTTCCTCGGCCGTTGTCGTGCAAAACACTTAGACCTAAGTACTATGTTGACTCTGAGAGGCCTGACTAGAAACAGGTGGGCAGTGTAGATCAGTCAGTGGAGGGGCGGAGCTTAACTTCTTCCATTTTGTAAATGGCTGTTGGTAGTAGGCGGAGCTTAATTTTCTCTCCTATGCCTATATGGGATTGACGGTCAGGTGACAAGGTCTAAGTCCCCTCCCACTACCTTGTTGACAAAGCTGCAGCTTTGTTTTGCTCTGGAAAGTCATTATTTTTTTCTTTTTCTTATCTTCTTCTGAGCAGGGGCAGCCACGTTCTGCTCAAACGGAGTTCTTCGTCTCTATTTAAGCAGTTTTACTCTTTTTCAATTTCTGTTGCCTCTCTTACGACGCTGTAGAGTCTATGGCGAAAAAATGTGTGGGCAGCGCTGCTGGACTCGAACTGCGTTCCAACTTTAATTTCACGCTAATTATTTTAATTTGTAAGTGTTGTTTATGTTGTTATGCTGGGATACCCGTAGGGACGCCAGCATTTCTGGCGTCCATTTTCCCTGTAATCTGTGAGATTTTATCTGAAATTAAATTATTTTGTATATTGGTTTCACAGTTAGAGCCAGAACAGTTTAGTGCTGGTAGTTCCGATACTAATGGTCAATCTGCGAGCCAGCATTTACCATCATCTCCAGTTGATTCATCGGTCAGTGCTAGTAGTAGTGTTTCTACATCTTCCCCTAGGCCAAGGTAAGTTATATTAGTCATTGCGTTTATGTTTTTGATATACTTAAACAGGTTTACTTATTTATTTGAATCATATTCAGGCCAGTTCCACTTAATAGACTCGTAGCCTTGAAGGAAGGTGATATTTTCATGAAGTTACGAATATTCTTGGGTATGTATGATAGTAGTGAAAACAAAGCCCCAGAAGAATTAGCTAGACCGCAATCCATCATTTCAACGGATCTATTACAAATGATACAACTATTTGCTCAGGTAATTAAAAAGTCCTGAATAAAACATTTGAACGTTAGTAGATACTAAATTGCTTGTTTAATAAAAATGGCAGTTTTTTAATTGTACAAATACATTTTTTAATCGGTTCTGGTTAAAGATATGTTCAACTTGAGAAGTCCTTTTTCTGCTTAGTTAATTATACGGATTTTGCAATTTTCTTCACAATTATTTGCTAGTTTTTTACTTTCCATTTGCAACATTTCTACTATATGTTGAATTTCAGATGTTATACCTTTGATAATATACATTCCTCCAAAAGTAATTTTATTGTATCTTTCTACCACCTCTGTAAAAACAAAGCAAATCACAATGAAAAGGTGGTGCAGTTCCAAAATCGATAAATCATGTCATTATATCAGTTCCTCACAGCCATCTGTATCGAATTAAGAACCATCAAGTTTGTTGTTAAAAATTTTTTTGAAGAAAATCGATTGACTGACTGTTTGACCGAACAGTGCGAGTTCTGAATTTTTATCATTTTTACTTTCTCTTACTACCTACTAGTAAGAGGAAGTATTGTAATCGTGCCAAATTTTCGATACGACTTTTCACTGGAAATATCCGTTTTGAGGTCCCCTGAGTCCAAAAAAGTTGTTTTTAGCAAATGGTCTGTGTGTGTGTGTGTGTGTGTGTGTGTGTGTGTGTGTTGTGTGTGTGTGTGTGAAAACAGCATAGCTCAAAAACGAAAAACCGTAGGAAGTTGAAACTTGATATTCCATTTAGGTATCACCAAGGGATCTGACAGTTCGTTATCTGTCAGAATTCCTCCACCGGAAGTACCACTTGACGATTGTTTTTTTTACTTTTTTGCGTTTTTCTCAAAAATGGCTCTGACGATTTTCTTTAAACTTGGTATATCAACTATACATACACAGAGCTACAACTTTTATTTGAAACAGTTCTCTGGGAAAATTCATTTAAGGGCAGTATGGGGGAGGGGTGGGTTAGGTTTTCATATAAAGTGCGATATTTCAGTTTATTAAAAAATTGAATTTGTTGAATTCTGAGTTTGAAAAACGGGATAGCCGGAAGGTTTTGCGTTTTACTTTACCACTTTACTAAATGATTTTTTTCACTTTTTCGCGATTTTCTCAAAAATGGCTCCGACGATTTTCTTAAAACTTGTTAAATAAAACTAAATATACAAAGATATACATCTTTTATTTAAAACATTTCATTGGGAAAATTCATTTAAGAGCACTTTTAGGTTGAGGGGTGGGGTTATGTTTTTTCTGAAGTGCTATCATAGTTGATTATACAATTCTATCATCCAAAGAAAATTAATTAGAAATAAACAGATAACCAAAATTCCGAGTTTCAAGGAAATTAGTAAACCGGAAGTGCGCTTTTACTAAACAGTTTTTTCAGTTTTCGACGAATTTCATTAAATTTGGTACACAAACTATAAATGTCCATTATAATTTTTAGAACTGGAGTAAGAGAAAGTTGTGTGAGTGTTCACACCAGATTTTTTAGTTATTCTTTCGAAACAGCTTCAACGATTTTCTTTAAAGTTATATATCAGTTACACATATATAAGTAACCATCATCTAATCTGAAACATTTTCCCAGGAAAATAGAATTTAAGGGCTCCAGTTAAGCCGCAACGTTTGTTTTGCTCGTAAACTACTCCACTCCAATAATCTGTTATTGACAATTTAAAAATTTAGTAAAATTTGCAACATCGAAAATGTTGCAGTAATAGAAAGTCATGTTAGCGTTTCGCGCCAGATATTTTGTCTCGAGCAATTCAGACCTTACTTTTATGTAAACACTTCATTCAATGTATTGTTATTTTGAAAAGGTTAGTGTAGCTATTTTTAGTTGCTGTGGTGTAGGTTCCGCATAGCTGGAATGCATCAGAGATATTTTTCGTGATAGCCTGCTTCTTTTTGTGTCATTCGGCCGTTCGCCAATCATCAGGTTGTTTTTGTCAAAACAGTATGATAACATAGACTTACTTGCACAGAGCAAATTTAGTGTATTAGTATCAACTAAATCTGCTCTGTGCAAGTCTATGTTATCACACTGTTTTGACAGAAACATCCTGGCGGCTGGGCGAACGCCCGAAACCGATCGATGACCACAAAAAGAAGCAGGCTATCACGGAAAATATTTCTGATAGCTATTTATAGTATAGAACTACCCATGTACCGAAAGTTCTCTGGGCAGCGCCCACTCTAACGGTTTCGTAGCCCCGGACAAAAAGACTAATTACCGCCCCTTAAAAATATATATATATTATTTAAGCAAGCCTATGCATGTTAAAACACAAGCTGAAGCAGCGCTCTCCTCGCGTGCAAATGCTATTTTGTTCAGAGAAGTATATGCAGGTTCAAACAAGTTCTTCAAGCATTGTTCTTTACAAATTCTGCGTTAATTTTTCAATAATAGTGTAAATATTGAATTTGCTGATGAGTCCGCAGTGCTGGACAACATCTGGTATTTTATCCGTCTTAGTATGCATTTTTATAGTGTTCCTGAGGGTTCGGGTTTACATCCATCGTCAGAGCAAATTTACCAAGTTCGTTTAGAGAGTTGGTTAACAACCAACAAGGGTGAGTGTAACAGAAACATTAAGTTGAAGTGAACTCTCTATTCGAACTTGGTGAATTTGCTCTGATGATGGATGAAAATCCGAAACCAATCTGGAACACTATAAATATGCATACTATGACGGATAAAATACCAGATAGTGGTATTTTTAGTTTTTAAATATAATATAAATACGCTACGCCCTGTAAATTTTTAGCGAACGAAAAAATCGATTTGTGAAATTTGAGTATTTAACACATCCATATTTTTCTCACACTTATAACCAAAATGGCGCCCTGGACAATGTCCGGGTTGCCCGCCCTTAGAGCGGGTGCTGCTCTGGGCTTTGGGCGTAATGGAATTTATGATTTTTCCAGATGGCATACACAAAAGGACTTGAAGTTAATCCTCATGAGGATGATCCAGCTGTTCCCATGTTGGCTTGGAAATGTTGTGCCTATACAATACGGGCAACTGAGTGTTTGTTAAGGTCTATGATTATTTCATATATAATGATTGAAATAAACACAAAAAATGTAAACTGTAAGAATTTAATTAAATTGAACTTTAAAAATTTATGTTTAGGTATACAAATAAACCTTTATTAGGTGATTTCACTTGCCGTCAACAAGATGGTTTGGAGAATTTAGTAAAGTTGGCGGGTTTATTAGGCGCAGTATGGAAGAATAAACAAGTCGCCAATAAACTAGGAGTAAGATTGCTCATGATGGTATGTTTTAAGATTGTATTTATTTACAACAGTATGCCATTTACTAAGTATTGCGATCAAATTTTGAAATTGAGTTTTATATATATTTTGAAATCCCCTGAGTCCGAAAAGTGGTTTTTAGAAATGGATCTCTTAATAAATATTTATATATATATATTCTCACACATACACACATTATAAATGTGTGTGTGTATGTTTTTGTGGTCATAACTCAAAAACGTAATGTCGCAGAAAGCTGGAACTTGATATTTCGTTTAGGTGCTACAAGAGGACTTGGCAGTAGATTTTGGTCAAAATCTATCTACCCATGTACCATTTTACTAGATAGATTTGACACTTACTCCAACGATTTTCTTTAATCTTGGCGTATCAGTTAATTATGAAAAGAGACTCCTTTTTGAAACATTTTTCAGGAAAAATAATAGATATTTCAATGGTTCTGGTAGGGCGAAAAACTTTCTCTAGACTACCACTTATGCGCCACCTACCTTCCCACCTACTTATCCACTTGTGTTTTCCAGCAATGTAATATTAAGTTACATTGAAATCATTGCTAAAATTCGAAGTTTAAAAAATGCTCGGTTAACCACAAGAGTAATTTTATAGATAGTTTACTATTTTTTTTTTTTTTTTTTTTTTGGCAATTTCTCCAGAAAGGCCCTAACGATTTTCTTTAAACTTGGATTGAACGCTAATTGGACATACATAAACCCACTTTTATGTGATACACATACTTTCTGAAAAAAAGGTTTTATGCGCACAAGAATCGTTGAGTTAGTCTTAACTCTAAACTGCCGTTACAAGTCTTGATGGGAGCTGGCAGTGGCCTGGCATACAATGTAACCACTACAAAATCCTTTTGCATCTAAAACCAACAAATATAATCCCACCATTTATATTTATACACAATAAATGTCCAAGTAAATTGTCCAGTAAAATTCCAAGTTTGAAGCAAATTTTCTATTGGAATTGTAATACTTGCAGTAAGAGAAAGATTTTTCTGACTGGGTTCGGTGTTTATCCAGGTTCAGAGTTTGTATTAGCCAGCTGTATAGTAATGTTTTTCCCTGTTCAACTGTTTCCAAATTGGTTACGCCGTTCAAAATTTGAAGTATGAATTCCAAAACCAGTCAGAAAACATATAAGAAGCATACTTATGGTGAACACAAACTCACCAATTGTCCAGTGTTAACTATACGGCCTAGTTGAAGCTCATTAAATTCGTAAAGAAGAAGAAAGATATAATTTATATTTGGAATTAGTATGTTAACTGAAAATGTAAGTTGTTGAAAGTCTCTGTCATTCTTTATTGCCATATCATGTCTGCAGTACTATACTGTAGACTTCGTAGTTTTCGGATGCTTCCACCTAGTTCGGCTGATTAACGGTCTTGTAGAGTTTCAATTTACTGCCTTTTGTCTATTGTATTTATATTGCAGGTAATCGACACTAAGGATAGAGATTCAAGCTTATTGAACTGGGATTGTTTCGGCTTGTTAGTGCCTCTTACTGGTACTCTTCCCAGTATTTTTCATGGAGACATTTTATCAGTTCCTTCTGGATCAATACTTGATCTTCATATAGTAACATTACTACTCCTGGCAAATATAGCACAAGCAATTGTGGTTTCTGATCTTTCAGGCGTAACTGATTCAGATGAAAGTGATGAAGTGAGTTATTAATGACTTGTTTATTTTTTGTTTTGTTTTGTTTACTTTATTAGTTAATTTTTATCTTAATTTGTTTGTTCATTTTTAAAACTCAGGACACTGCATGTCTCAAGAATCTAGTTACCATTTTAAGAAAAGTTACAAAGATCAATACTGTCGCCATGTGGAATCTTCTAAAAAATGCATGCTCATCGTTTCTACGTTGCTCAGCAATATTTTATCATTTTCTCACTGGAATCCCAGCTTCTCAAGATTTAAGGAAACAGGGAGGAGATACATATGAAAATATTTGTAAATATCTTGGCTTACCTACAACCTGTAATGGCTTACTTGGCATATCTAATGTTGCAGCGCTTTTTAAAACATGGTCTGAACATACAGCGGTAAACAAATCATTTATTTTTCACTGATGACTTTTTGCTGTATTAATTTTTTACACAAAAATATTTTTTTAATAATTTTTTTTTTTTTTTCACTTTTCCTAGGTGGCCTTACATTATAACAGCCAAATTCAAATTAGAGATATGAATCCGTTAAATCATCTCGTACGTCTTCCTGAGGACTATTCAGAATTATTGAATACAGTATCACTTTTTACCTGTCCAAATAGTGATCGAGAAGATTCTAGAAATCCTACCATGTGTCTTACTTGTGGTGAAATGCTTTGTTCACAAACGTACTGTTGTCAAACGGAAATTAATAAAATTTTGGTAAGTACAGTTCTAATATGTGCTTGAAAATTGATTTTAACGGTGTCTGGGATAGCTTTTGATTGAGCTTTTCTTTAAAAAGTGACTTCTGTCACCGCTGTAGTAAAAGTTTTCTTTTTTCTTGGTGCTAAAATCAATTATATGAATATTGGCTTGCTCTAGATATATTTTGCCATTGGATTTCCGCCGTCGCCAATCAGTTGGGATACGCACGATATTCCTCGCATCCTGACAGCTCCATCCATCATTATAACCTGATCCTTCTTATCCTCTGTTTCCTCTCGGGAGTCTTTCGCAACAGTTTGAATGGTATCTCATCAGCACCAGCTTCGTTGTGTAGCTGTCCATCTATTTTGGCCAATGTAATATAAAATATAATTGGGTGCTTTTTGTTAACTCATTCTATTTCCTGTAATTCTATGTCATAACTTCGTGCCTACAGTACTATACTGTACATTTTTCTTTAGTTTTTGGAGGATTCCATCTGGTTCGCCAAATAAGGATCTCATTGAGGTTTCAATTTAATACCATTCGTCTAAAGTTGCTTTTAAAGTGATTATTCAGGCCTTTGTAACATATTTTGATTGATAAATGTCCTGTTTGTTTCATGATAAATATTATGTCTGCTTGCTTTCCTAAAAAATGCTATTAAACGAACTGGGCGAATTTTGAAATTGTGATTTCTAGGCGGAAAATGTTAGGTCAAGGTAAAGAATTTATTCATCATGTCGACTATTCTACATACAACGTCCGTATCATCGCATGCATCAATGAGTTTTGAATCCCCGACTTTTTGATTATGCTTTTGGTGTTTTACCTAACTAACATTAAGGATGTGGTGGTGGTGGTGGTTGGTTCCGCAGAGCTGGAAAGTATCAGAGACATTTTCTGTGGTAGCCTGCTTCATTTTGTGCTAATCGACCGGTTTCGGGCGTTCGCGCATCTTCAGGATGCGTTTGTCAGATAGTGTGATAACACAGATTTGCACAGAGCAAATTCAGTTTATACACTGACTGGTCTTTTTAAACTAATTGTATTTTAAAACTAAACTCTTAAACTAGGTCAAAGGGAGGTATGGTCGTGTTAGCTGGGTGGGAAGGAACACGTTTGGGTTGTTAAAGGGGCAAATTTTCCTTAAAATGGAAACAACACGTGGGGGTCTAATTTTTAAACTCTGTTGTTGGAAGGATATTCACTTGACAATTAAAAATCTGGATAACTTTAAAATTAAATACACATAAGCATACTAAGCATATTTTATAATATTTATAACTATGTATCTATATATGTATCTAATATTTATAACTATATATGTATATA